>JAQFVV010011398.1:23573-76055 GCA_028023455.1 Epiperipatus broadwayi | reverse complement strand
ATATTTCTTCCAAAATGTAGCCGAACAGGTTCGAATCCTGTAGACTCATTTCTTGACCAGTTTATCATGTTGATTATTCGTGATGTTTCTTTCACCCATTTGTGATGATCATCCTGTATATAAACCCGAAATAGACGCCCCAACTCCCTCATAACCTGTTCACACAGATTAGACTGAGGGTTATGAATCGATGTAAGTATATGTCTTATCCCATGTCTGTCCGTCCATTTCTTCCATTCGCTAGATATAAAAGGCGTTCCATGATCCGACAGAATTCTGTCTGGAAGTCCTACAGTTTTAAAGTATTGTTGCTCCAAAACTCGAATAGTCTGTCTTGCGTTCGCTTGGGCTACTGGATATGCCGCTACCAGCTTCGAAAATACATCATATGTTACCATGAGATACTTCATTTTATTGAATGGAGGCAGAGGTCCATAGAAGTCTATCGCACAATGCTGCAAGGCTGTTCGGGCGTTGGGCCATATATAGGTTACAGCGGCCCGACTCTGATGTGTTAGCAGTCTTGGTTGCTGAACATATGGTGCATCTACCAATCACGTCTGTAATATTGGCATTCATTCCTGGCCAATAAAACCAATGACTCAGCCATCCTTCCACTTTATTTGCCCCATAATGTCCAAAAGTGTTATGCACATATTTAATCATTTGCTCTCTCATGGTGACCGGAAGAATAATGCGTGTTTGTTTTTTTTTCCGTAACACATGCTGTAAGAGTCCTCCCTTTAAACAACAGTGATTTCGGTCCCTCCACAGCGGATTATTGGCTGTTTTTGTTACAGGCTGATTGTGTAAATAGTCTATTATTTGTTTGCAATCGTTATCTTCCTCTTGCTGCTCCTTTAATCTGTGCAACTTGTCTTCTATCCCATTTCTTTTATATATTTTGGCTGCAGCTATATACGCTCTGTTGCAACTCAAGTGTTGTTCTTGAGCTATCGGATATCGGCTTAAGGTGTCTGCTACAATATTCTCTTTGCCACGACAGTAAGCCACTTTGTAATTAAATTCTTGCAGGAATAAGCTCCACCTTATTAGCCTGCTATTATTCAAGAAGCTGTGATTAATAAATTCAAGGCTCTTATGGTCAGTGACTACTACCACTTCAGAGCCTACCAAATACTGCCTGAATTTCTTGAACGCCCACACAATAGCCAAGGCTTCCTTCTCGGTTACAGTGTAGTTCATTTCTGGTCCCCTTAGTAAATGGCTAATGAAACAAAGAACTCTGTGCTGTCCCTTGTCCTGTATCTGAAATAGAGCAACCCCCAATCCAAACCCGCTGCTGTACGTTTGTACAAAGAATGGTTTGTCGAAATTGGAATATGACAGCATAACTTTATTTAAAATCCTGCCTTCACACTCTGAAAACTGCGCTCATGCTGCTCATTCCACCCACAATTTCCCTTTTCTTAATAACTGCAATAACGGCTCCATGTCAAGTGAAAAATTTCTATAAAATCAATTATAGAAATTACAAAGTCAGAGAAAAGATTTAATATGTTTTTTATTCCGGGTGTTGGGAATTCCTGTATTGCTCAGATTTTTTCAGGATTAGGTAATTTCCCTCTTTCTGTAATTATATGACCTATAAACTTGATCTCGTCAGTCATTATCTTACTCTTATTTAAATTAATTCGAATTCCTTTCTCTCACACTCCCCATCAACATTTCTAAATGCGCAAAGTGCTCATCTATATTTTCCGACGCCACCACAATGTCGTCTACATACATTATAACTAAATTCTTAATATCATCTGACAATACTTGATCCAGACATTGTATAAGCCCTGCCCCCACTATTTTTAGCCTGAAGGGGAATCCAATTAAAATTATATGCATGTCCGTTATATTTAAATGCTGTATATTTCCGATCCTCTGGATGAAGCTTTCTTGATTTGCCAGTAGCTGGCAGTTATGTCTAACATCTAAAATATTTTTTTATTTCCTTTTGAAATTTCAATAACAATTTGCTCATAGGCAGTGGAGCATTAGTATCAGCTATTGTTATCTTATTTAACTGCCGTGCATCCAAACATAACCGAATTGATCCATCTTTTTTTTTTTACAGTTACGATGGGGTTATTAAAAGGAGAGCCAACATTTAGATATAATCCCCCATTTAAGCATTTTGTCTATTTTATCTTCTACTTCACGTCTATATTGATGAGGTATGGGATATGCACCGGCTTGATATGGTTGGTCACTTATAAGCCTTGTCCTGTGTTCATACCCTTGGGATTACCCCTGGAACCTCTAGAAAATACGCTTTCATATCTATTGAATAGTTTCTTCAGTTTGTCTCTTTGATTGTCATTTATGCATTTTGACTCATCCACCTTTTCCCCATCTCTATTTCCATTACTGCACTTTGTGCATCACTCTGTCTATTTATCTCATCCTTCTGGTGTTTTGTAAACAGAATTATTACGTTGTTTATTTCTGCCCGGCTTCGTTTATAATCCAATACACAGCCTGTTTTGTACATAAAATCTGAGCCTAATATAACCTCATGAATCAGTCCCTCCAAAATCAACAGAACGTGCATAAATTCTCCCTCTGCCATGTGTAATTTCACCCATGCCTGTTTGGATGCCAACTTCGCCTTCTTACCATTAGCCAACAAAACATATACTGTTTTTAAAGGCAATATTTTAATTTCCGGGTCAATGTCACTTATTTTATTAAACATTTCCTGTGACATTACCAATACCTGACTCCCCGAATCAAACAATGCACTAGTTGCAACCCCCTCTACCTTTATCTCTATCTTCGGACAGCTCTGAGGTGCCATCACGGGCATGCTTTCTTCTCCACTACATACCAGATTCGCTACTTGCATACAATCAACTTCTGCATTTCCATCCTCATCTTGACAATCCACCATCCCCCTATTGTTGTCCAATGCCATTAGTATTTCAGCCATCTGCTCTACCGTTTGCTTGCCAATCATCATTTGTTCCACCTTCTCAGGTAAACCACGCCTAACTATACCCATAATATGCTGCTCTGATAATTTTATGCCGTGATTGATCTCAATTTCGCTATTTGTCTATGAAAAAATGTAATAAATAACTCCCCCATCTGCTACCTGTCCTGCTCTACTTGAAACTTAACCTTTTCCTGCAGCTGCTCCCCCAATAGTTTGCCAACAATGAACACTTGTATTCACTGAATGTTGTCAGTTTTACACGTAATGAATTCCACCAGAGTTGGGCTTCTCCCTGTATGTGACTGCAAGCTATGCTAATTCTTGCCCCCTCGAAAACTTAAACTATTCAAAGTGCAATAACATTCCAAGCTCTCTAAGTGATCACTCGGATTCTCCCCTCTGTTCCCTGAGAATGCTTTTATCTTTAGCAGCTGATTTACTGCCTCCATTTTATGTATGTGCACCCACATTTTCCCATTCTCATGTTCTCTTTCTAATGCCTCTACTCTTTCTATTACTTCCTCCAGCTCTATATCTTTTCCCATTTTGACACCATGTATTTTATTTTTTATTTCAAACTAGCGCTTCCATTAAACTAAATTTAAATACAACTTATTTATTTATTTTTCTTACTAAGATGGAAACTCATGCTAACTCCACCCTTTTAGTCCTTTTCATTACCCGATCTAATGCTTTAACTCCGCTCAAATATCAGCTGTCTATGATTTGATAGCATAAATGTCAAAATCTCTTCATTTCGAAAAAAAAAGTTTTCGGGCAATTCTTTTTTTTAAAATTAAAGCACTTTTACATACGTAATTTAACTTTTTAGATTTTTATTTTCAACAAGAACAAAGTATTTAATTAACTGTCATTTATGACAAGTTCGTCCCACGTTGGGTAAAGCCATTTGAACCGTGTTCGAATATGTGGATTCGAATCACTGGTCTCTTAGGCAGAGAAGAACATACTCGGAGAGTATGTATGCCCAAACGATAGCTATAAAATATATAACTAGCGTTACATTTCCAGGACATAACTTCTTCTCGGCTGTTGAGTTCAACACCAAGTTCAAAGCACCTTTTTTTGTTTGTGTATAAACATGGGCGCCAGCTATCTATTCAAGGATGAATAAATAATGCACTTTGAGCAATGGCCACTAACTCAATGCCTAAATCCATGACTAGCTCAGCTGTTTGTAATCACTAATAGATTATATATAATTAGTGGTTAAAAGACTTGATAAAGAATTGTAAAAGGAATTTATAAAAAGAATTGTAAAAGAATTGATAAAAAGAATTGACTGACAAATAAAGTTTAATTTTAAAGATAATTTATTAACTAACATTTATTTACTAAATTTACACATTTTATAATTCTATTAAACACATGCATATTTTGAATTAACAATCTAAATAGTTTAAATATTCTTGATCTAGTTTTTAAAATTAGAACTAAAATCTTACGTATCTGCTCCTATATTACAATTACAGCAAATATTTATTAATTAAAACATAAAAGATAATAAAAATAAAATCATTTACCTTTTTAAGCACAATTATGCCCTATGCATAGTAGGAAGTTGGAGAATGCATGTACACCCCATTGCTAAATCTGCTATTATTGTACGCAGCCCAGTCATCTGAAATTATGCGAATCCCTGGTAAAATGTACCGCTGGATTAGGGCCTACAATTTGCCAGCCGTTCTATCCGCAACTTCTGCCAAGAAGCACTTCATTGACCCTCGTTCAATACCACCAAAGACCCAATGCCCTCTATGTATAGTCTCCCTGTGGTATTTTCTGTGGAAATAATACGTTTCTTCGATTTCGACGACTAATGGCTCCCCATTGTCATCTATTTCGCCGAGAACCATCGAGATAGTTTAAATTCTTAAGTTATAAATGTCGATAGTTTAAATTCTTAAGTTTCAAATAATTTAAACTAATTATTTTAATTAAACTAGTGTAATTATTTCAACTTCTTTAAAATGGTAAATATTTTTTTTATTATCTTTTATATTTTAATAAATTATTTATGTAATTGTAATATAGTAGTATGCGTAAGATTTTCGAATAATAATTTACTTCTAATTTTGAAAACTAGAGGGCGAACATGATTTTTATGCTGTGGTCGCTAAAGTAAACCTTTACCCAGTTATTTAATTATGCATTCTCTTACGCAGTATTAACTTACATATTTAAATATCCAAAATAAACATATATTAATGCGTGAAATATATGTAAACCTTAAAAAGTACGTTACCTACAAACTCACTTTTTAACATCAGACAAAGGGCAGTTCCTGTTTTCATCTCATGGTTCTCTTTTGCCCCGCCATCTGTCGGGATTATAAAATTTTCAAACAAATAAGTGTTTTCCTGACGGTTTGTGATGATAGTAGTTTAGTTGTATTTATAAATACTGTTTCCATGATCTAATATTAAATATTGAATGTCTTAGAAAAATTTAACTTTATTTAAATTTTTCAATTACCTGACGTGTTAGTAAATGAAATATTAGAGTTGCGCTGAAAAGAAATAATGATTCGTGCATTGAAAAAGCAAAAAATATTAATTTTAATTGACCAATAAACGAATTCTTGTGGTTAAAATTAGCGTGTTTGTGTACTACTTAACATTTCTATTCACTTAACAAATCTATATATTGTAACTAGTCGGGTTTAAACCCTAGTTACAAGGTAGAAAGGCGCACACATATGTTATATAGTTTTAAAATTAGTTTCATATAATTTTGATTTTATTTCGTTTTAGTATTTATTTTGTTAGTGGGAGAAAATGTTTAAGATTTTATTAAAGTAAGAAAAGAGGGGGGTGGGGGGGGGGGATTTGCGTTTTGTTTTTGTAAAAGTGGTATATGTATGTATTTGCGGTGTGGATAGACAATTTTAGAAAACGAACGTATGAATACATTTTGGATCCAAGATAAGAGATTATTGTAAGTAAAAGAAAAAAAAGAAATATATTAAACATCGAAAATCTTATCTGGGGAATTTGAATGAAAATTAAAAAGAAGGTTGAAGTAAAAAGTTTCCGGAATGTTAATTGCCAAAATGTCCGAAGGTGCGAAAAGTTCTTTCTGCTTATTAGCTTAACTGGCCATCTATACCACGTGGTGGGGAAGAAGGGGACGGACTGTGTTTGCGAAAACAAAAGAAAAAGAAAAAGTGACAGGGAGAGTGAGATGTAGTTTTTTTTTTAAACTAGTGTCAGATTATTTTTGGTCTTCAAAGAGGAAAGAAAAAAAGAAAGAAATATTTTCATTTTTTTTATATATATATTGAAGAAGAATAGCTAAGGCTACGGCCGAATATGAGTACAGTGGGGTAAAGGCTTAAGCGTGCTGGGATTTCTGGACCTTGCCCCGAAGAGGCCATGCAGCAGTGACCGGAGAACATCGACCGGAGACCTATCAACTTTTCGCAAGGGAATCGATCCGACTCGGAATGAACTGAAGCGTGATGAACTGTCTCGTACGTTTTGCTTCGGATTTCATGTGTTTTTCTTCTTATTTTGATATCCCCGGGGATCACATCGGACAAAAATTGCAGGTAATATGAACTTAAGATATTTTATTTTCCAAATATTATTACGTTTTCTGAAACCCTCAAGGAGAACGAACCAAGGCAAGAGACTTATATTTTTTTAAGATAAGGCCATTTTGAATACAGCTGATTAGATTTTATCTGTGTATACGTTCGTTTTTCTTATTCTATTGAAAGTCCACACAGAATACATATATAGGTTTTATTGGGTTATATAAATGTTAAAGGGTGCGGGAAATATATTTTTATTAAAAGCAGAAAATATTATAATAAAAGATATGTTATTTTAAGGTATATTGCATGTGTGTGTTTTATTATTTGACTCATGGAATATAGTTCATAAATTTAGACGATTGATCCGAGTTTCGTTGTTGGTTGCATAGAGTGTCTCCCGTACATTTTCCTACGGTTTATTAGCCACCCGCCCTGAGTACTGAGCTAGTAGAGAGGCCCTATTACTATCGTATTCTTCTCTTCCAGCATAATACTTATGTAAAAAGTAAGTTTGGCGCTTGGAGTCAATGATTGACGTCCATAAATATGCTGTGAGAGAAATACGAATTTTCTTATCACTATTTGGCTTCATAAAGAAAAAAATAGATATTTTTTTATTTAAGATAAGAACAAATAAGTATACGGTATACGAGCACACCCGTTACAATGGCGTCCCAACTAAGGCTTTATGAAGAATGGAATGTATGGGGGCCCGAGTAGAAAGATTAAAAATTCGATAAGGGAAAGGAGGGGGAGTAAAATAGAAATATTAGAGAGACGTGAAGTTTTTTTTTTCGATTAAAATAGTTTATTGAAAGACAGAAAATAGTTTTCCGAGTGGTTGATAAAGAAATTAGACACGTAGCATGGCGCTTTGGGGGGGGGAAAAGAAAACCTACCACGTTGTGATTTTGGAAGCAGTCAAAACAAATTACTACGATTTTTTTTTAAGATATCAAAATATATTTAGTAAAATATAGTGTGAATGAAAACAAGACTCCAAAAGAAAATGGACCAAGAAAAGAAGGAAGAATCGAAGATTTTGGAGGTCATTCTGGAAAGATTGGAACAAAGATTTCAAAAATTCGAAGATCGATTTGAGGAAAGGCTGCGAAAATTAGAGCAGCAAATGGAAAGAATAACAGGAGTTAATCAAGGAGAAGAGAACGAAGGAGAGTCAAAGAAGGAAGGAAGTATAGACAAAGACGAGAAGTCTAAGGGAAAGAAAGTAGATGAGAAACAGGTTGAGGGCGAAAAGACAAAAATAGCAGAAGAAAGGGAAGCCGTGACGAAGTACGTACCAGCACAGGCCCATGTAAACCAATTTTTAAAGGTTCGGCCATTTGCCGGCCAAATGGGAGAAGCTCCCGTGGAACAAATGATGTTAGGCATAAGGAAAGCGTCCATGGAGGAGGTAGCTGAGCTACTTAATGCGATTGATATGAGCACCTATGATTATAATTTACCGATAGATCGAGGAAAAGAAAATCACGATACTCGAGTTGTGAAATTTGGGACGGAAGAAGGAGGGTCGGATTGGAACTTGCAGGATCCCGAACGAGGGGATGGTAATACTAGACTGAAATGGCAGTATGAACATGAAGAGCCACGACCGCCACGCAAGCCGAATTATGGACAGGGAAAGATTTCGAGTTCATCCGAGAAAAAGGATAGCCGATAGAGTTAAGATATATACACGTAATTGGACATATGCTGAAAGTTTTTTTTTTGGGTGTTTGTTTAAATTATTTTATTAGGGTGTGGGTTTAATATTTAACAATGATATTATTAAGTATAGGGGCCGTTATATAAGGCCACATTTGAAGTTATATATGTGTGTCGATTTTTTTTTTCTCCTCCATTGTTTTGTAGGCTAGAGAGTTAGATAAAGGTGGCTAGGGAGATTTGAGATGGGAGCGGTCTATCGAATATGAGTACGGTGGATGGCGGGTTTGGTTGCTTGGATTGGGCATGTGGTGTGTAGCGTCCTGTATATAAATGTTGTTCCCGACATGGTTGACCGACCTATTAAACTTAAGCCAATAAGTCTCCAAAGAGAGCACGGCACTCACATACCGTCCCACCCACAAAACTCCAAAAGCGAGCAAGGTCTGGGACGACTCCTGCTTAAAAGTCGGATTTTTGTTCTAGTTACCCACACTCATAAGACTCTGAAGTAGCAGAGTGCGGTTAGAAAGTCCTGACACGTACGAAAAAAAAAAAAGAGATTTTTTTTTTTTAAAATTTTTTTTTTGTGTTTCCGGTCACATAACCAAATAAGTCTGTGTGGAATTATTTGTGTTCGGTGCGTTGCATATCACATGCGTGTGAGTTGGTGGTTGAACTTATAACATATCGTTGGGATTGATGGTCGTTTATTTCTTTTGTTCTAGAGCCGCAGGGCAGAAAGTTATAAAGGTAAAAGATTTAAGGATGTATCGTTTTATTTGATAAGTTAGGCATGAGCCGTTCAAATACGTAGACCGTATTTAAAGGCTTCCGGGAGGAGGGTATTGTAACTAGTCGGGTTTAAACCCTAGTTACAAGGTAGAAAGGCGCACACATATGTTATATAGTTTTAAAATTAGTTTCATATAATTTTGATTTTATTTCGTTTTAGTATTTATTTTGTTAGTGGGAGAAAATGTTTAAGATTTTATTAAAGTAAGAAAAGAGGGGGGGGGGGGGGAATTTGCGTTTTGTTTTTGTAAAAGTGGTATATGTATGTATTTGCGGTGTGGATAGACAATTTTAGAAAACGAACGTATGAATACATTTTGGATCCAAGATAAGAGATTATTGTAAGTAAAAGAAAAAAAAGAAATATATTAAACATCGAAAATCTTATCTGGGGAATTTGAATGAAAATTAAAAAGAAGGTTGAAGTAAAAAGTTTCCGGAATGTTAATTGCCAAAATGTCCGAAGGTGCGAAAAGTTCTTTCTGCTTATTAGCTTAACTGGCCATCTATACCACGTGGTGGGGAAGAAGGGGACGGACTGTGTTTGCGAAAACAAAAGAAAAAGAAAAAGTGACAGGGAGAGTGAGATGTAGTTTTTTTTTTTAAACTAGTGTCAGATTATTTTTGGTCTTCAAAGAGGAAAGAAAAAAAAGAAATATTTTCATTTTTTTTTATATATATTGAAGAAGAATAGCTAAGGCTACGGCCGAATATGAGTACAGTGGGGTAAAGGCTTAAGCGTGCTGGGATTTCTGGACCTTGCCCCGAAGAGGCCATGCAGCAGTGACCGGAGAATATCGACCGGAGACCTATCAACTTTTCGCAAGGGAATCGATCCGACTCGGAATGAACTGAAGCGTGATGAACTGTCTCGTACGTTTTGCTTCGGATTTCATGTGTTTTTCTTCTTATTTTGATATCCCCGGGGATCACATCGGACAAAAATTGCAGGTAATATGAACTTAAGATATTTTATTTTCCAAATATTATTACGTTTTCTGAAACCCTCAAGGAGAACGAACCAAGGCAAGAGACTTATATTTTTTTAAGATAAGGCCATTTTGAATACAGCTGATTAGATTTTATCTGTGTATACGTTCGTTTTTCTTATTCTATTGAAAGTCCACACAGAATACATATATAGGTTTTATTGGGTTATATAAATGTTAAAGGGTGCGGGAAATATATTTTTATTAAAAGCAGAAAATATTATAATAAAAGATATGTTATTTTAAGGTATATTGCATGTGTGTGTTTTATTATTTGACTCATGGAATATAGTTCATAAATTTAGACGATTGATCCGAGTTTCGTTGTTGGTTGCATAGAGTGTCTCCCGTACATTTTCCTACGGTTTATTAGCCACCCGCCCTGAGTACTGAGCTAGTAGAGAGGCCCTATTACTATCGTATTCTTCTCTTCCAGCATAATACTTATGTAAAAAGTAAGTTTGGCGCTTGGAGTCAATGATTGACGTCCATAAATATGCTGTGAGAGAAATACGAATTTTCTTATCACTATTTGGCTTCATAAAGAAAAAAATAGATATTTTTTTATTTAAGATAAGAACAAATAAGTATACGGTATACGAGCACACCCGTTACAATCTATATATTAACGTCATCTACAAATAGCCCAAGAGGTTTTAAGATTTAAACTATTTAAAAACCAATGCATTATAAATAAATGCAACAATTAAGTATTTATCTTTTTATATTTTATTTTTCCTGACTTTGGATTTTCTTTTTCACCAATTTTTTTGTATTTTTATTTTTTCTACATTAAATTGATTTTTAAATATTCGATAAATTTATCTTTTCTTTAATAAGGATTAATCTGGTATTCCTAACTTTGGTATCTATCATAAAATACAATAGTTTTGATTTCATTGTTACATATACGAGCGCGCCTCCCACGATTGTCTCTGGTTTATTCATACCCGTTTCATCACCGAAAATTGTTTTGTGTCTTCTCTGAATTTTCGTCTATGTACTAATCGATACTGGTAAAGATCACATAGAATATCAAAAAACTCTTTCTGTTGATTATGAATCACAAACTGTTTTGCAACAAATTGAAAAAATTTAAGATACTTTCAGGAATTCCAATTACTTTCATTTTTTTTTAAAGAGAACAAATTAAAAAACAGCATTAATGCTTTTTTGTAGCATTAGTACCAAACCAAAATGATTTTTTCCTCTATCTTGGTGAAAAGCTGGTCTTCGTGAAGTATTAGCAATAACATGTTTTAGTTTTGTAGTTGAATAACATTTGAAGTTCTTTATTCATTTTACCATTTGTGAATTTCACCATATTGATAATATTTGGAGAACTATTTTGTTTCATAGCTAAGCTAAAACTAAAGATTCTTTAATCTTTTTTATTATACATTCTAATAATATATATTTGTTTTATGAAGTGAACTTTGTACTCCATTTTTCAGGCAACAAATAGTAATGTTGAGAGAACTAACATCTAACGCACTGTCAGAATTTCAAATGTTTTAAGTAATGAGGTATAGCTGCCCAATCCATATTGAGAAGTTTCGGATTGGTATATATTGATGTACTATAAACCAGCATACTCAACTGTTAAATACTTTAGACAGCTGCAACTTTGTAACAGTAGAAAGAAGATTTAAACTGTGAAACAGTAAGATTCGTATTCGAATCTTAAGTTTCACCTTTTCTATCGTCTCTCACCCACCACTCTATCTTATCCAAATTTAAACTTTTTTGGTATCGAATTGTGTGTGTAGCAATATTAAAAATGAATAAATATATGTAAAATCCACCATAAACACACACACATTTCGATAACAAATTTAAGGCAATAGATAAAAATAATATAATTTGTATTTTTTTTTAGTATATAAAAATATATAAATTTAACCATTTATTTTAAATTATAAAGTTCGTTATGTATTGCTTTGTTTAAATTTCATTTAATAATAATTTTAGAAATCTGATGTAATATTTAATTAAAAGTAAAAATAATCGTATGTTCCCTTTTATATTTGAAATTTTAAAAGTAACGGTCGGTGAGAGATAATAGATTAATTAAAGAAAAATTCCCCAAAATCTAATTACAAAATTGTAAATGTAAAAATAAAATCTAAACAATAGAAATGCAGCTTTCTATGTAAATTAAACGTATAAGAATGTATTGATTATCCTCAGGGCAATGATTGAATCCAAAAATAAATATAACAAAAGTTAAAAAGATAAGCTCAGGAAGGGAGGCCATTTTGAATTTTCTAAGGACTTTCAGTTGAACTTTAGCTTTGCTCTCAATCAGTTGAGTCTCCAAAGATATCTATTGTTTTACATGCCACAGTATGCGTGAGTAGAAAGCGCCAAAGACTATTCTCCCCGGAGATGGTCGATTGTCTGCCGAGAACCTACGCCCGTGCCCTCCATAAAATCAACCAAAGAAGATCTGCTGCTCCGAACAATTAGAAAGCTGCTGCCGCTATTCAAATAACTAAATCACCTAAATACTGGAAAGAACTGCTAATGCTAGAATCATGAACAATTTGCTACTGACCACTGAATCGGAAAACTTCTCATAAAGCAGGTACCTGTAATGCCCAAGCTCTAGAGTACTCTACTAATATCACGCTATAGCTCATTCTTTATATAACTTATAAACTGTAAAATTCTCATTTGTAAAACTATAAATTTAGTTATTAATTCCTCCTGTAAATTTCTCTAATAATCTAGCTTGCCTAACTCTATCTTTCTTGTGTACGTATTTCTAAAATCTACATTTTATTATATAATTATAGCATGCTCATAATTTTCTAAGTATAAATCTATGATTGCTTGAAACAGTGGATGCGTGTCAAATCTTCATTAATATTTACCTCCATAAATTACTTAATATTTTCGTATAAATCGACACGCATTCAATGCTTCATTTATTGTAATGCAAGTATCTACTGCTTAGCAAATGGCTGACCTATTAGTTATAATACCCACTTTACATATTGTTTTATATTTTATTAAATTTTAATTAATAATTCCATAAATCACATTTCTTTGAGAGTCGCAAACGTTCTTTATTAAATGTTGATAATGTAGGGCTGAGTTATAAAATATATTTAAATCTTAACAGAATCGTCTGTACATTATACATGTGTTACATTTTAGAGATGCGATGACCCATTACAAGCCTTGAATACTTCGGATTCTTTAGGATTGAAATTAATCCCAGTCGCCCTACACAAGCAGACATAATAAATGCTCCCGTAGGGCTTAACGAAAGTCACGCAGCCAGCAGGCAATAGTGGCACGAAGCACTTGCCCCTGGTTATGCTTATGTGATACCTTACCTCTTTGGGCCTATGGCAAACGCCAGCCCGTTGTTCTAAACTCATTCACGGCTTTGCAGTTTCAATATACTGCCACTTCCTATCGCCTTTCTAGACGTACCACATGTTTATTTTATTAACTTTATAATTCTATGTATAACTCCGTCCCTGCATTAGTGACATAATTCACTCTCAAATAAATGTTTGCCCCTAGTTATTAGTAAATATCTTTAATTAAATAAATATATGTCCGCCGCTACTATATAAATCCCTAAAGGCATGCCCTAGGAGAACTTTAGGTAGCTAGATTACGTCATCAAATAATTGTATTTCTCTTTGTAAACATAACAGTATCGGAAAATACCGCTACTGAGATTTAAATCTTACCAAATATTATTAGTAAATGATTTATTATTAAAATGTTTCAATAAATAATATCAAACTATACGTCTGCCGTTACTTCTTTATTTATTTATTCGATACCCATTCCATATAATATTTCCTCGATTCTGTAAAGATAAATGTTTAAGATTAATGTTATGATTGGCTAACTATAAAATAAAATTCTTGATTCTCTTGCATCTTCCTCATCACCATGCCTAAAGAAATGTTTACTAACGTGGCATCAGATGCGTTGTTTCGTAGATTGTATTGTGGAACTGATAAACTATGTTCAAACTCAGTACTACGGGTGGCTTCGCTACCTAGATGGTGCTGCCGTTCTGTGTGGTGGTCGAATTCTGCACTATGTTAATGAATCACATGTTTCTGACTTACATAGTATAATTTTTTTTAGCGTTTGGCGCTAACAATGTGAGGCGTCGATGTAAAACCCATATTCCTGAGCAGATTTATAACGCATGTAAATTTTCTTTTAGCATTCGTTACCCGAGTTAGCTAATTATTCTATATATACGAGTTTATTTTTGATAAAAATAATGAGAAAAATAAATGGATTGAAATAATGTGGGTTGAATGGATGGATGCACGGCAGGTGCAATAACAAATTTAAGGAAAGCAGGGATATGTGTATAATTTAAGAAGGAACGAAAATACTCGGATCTAGTGAAATATTTCTTTTTATATATATGTCAAAAAAAAAAGTAATCAGTCGCTAAGTGAGAAAGCAAGTAGCAGTAAATATTTTATTAAAGTACTATTATATATATCATAGACAGCAATGGCTGTTATACATGTTAACAGTAAATATTTTATTAAAGAACTATTATATATATCATAGACAGCAGTGGCTTATTATACGCATTAGCAGTAGTTTATTGTAATATATATGTTAAGTGCAGCAATATAGAAAATATAGAGATAGGGCAGTGTAGAGTAGGTGAGAGCAGTGAAGAGTGTGATAGGACCAAGATACCGGTGGGGAATAGTCAAATGCTAGTAATAAATAAAATAAATAAATAATAAGAAAATGGAAACAGAAAATGTTAGTATAGAGCAGGTAAATTTATCTAAAGCTTTTGGAGGATCAATGGACTTTAATTTAAAGTTACTTGAAATACTTAGACAGAATAGAGAAGAAATGAGGAAAATTTATGAGGAGGAAGCAAGAAGAAGAGATGACGAATCAAAAAAGAGACAGGAAGAAGAAAAGATAAGGGATGGGAAGTATCAGGAAATTAACAAGGATATTTTCAGATGTTTTGAAATGATAAAAGTTTTGGAATATTTTGAGTTAGTAAAAAGGAAGAGGCTAAAGATATGGAAAATGAAAGGAAGTTAGAAAGATCTGACGAACCTATGATAATAGAAGAGCAGACAGATAGTGTAATAAATGTAAATAAGTGTGAAGAGCAAAGAGACCTCATTCCAACAAATGAAGGCCCACAAGAACCATTGAATGAAGACAGCATTGAAAAGGAAACAAGCATATCCGGAGTTAGTAAAAAGGAAAAAGAGATTAAAGATATGGAAAATGAAAGGAAGTTAGAAAGATCTGATGAACCTATGATCATAGAAGAGCAGACAGATAGTGTAATAAATGTAAATAAGTGTGAAGAGCAAAGAGACCTCATTCCAGCAAATGAAGGCCCACAAGAACCAGAGAATGAAGTCAGCATTAAAGAGACGAGCATGGACGGGGGCAAAAAATAGGACCAAAAGTCATGGAAGAAAGCATGAAAATGGACAGTGGACACCAAAGCCACTTAGCTCTACATTTTTCATCTTTCACCTAACCTTATGTATTAAAATGCTTAGTTAATTATCAAACAATGTAGTTTTTATAAACAAAAAATATCATTCAGAAAAAACTTCTCAACTGCAAAATGTAAATGACTTAAACAATCTTTTACTTTTGCTTCTCTAGCTTCCCATTTTAATATACAAATACTTCTTGCAGCACTGCTGTAAAAAGTTTTGGAAATATGGAGTCAGCCTGTCTTACAATTTTCTTAATGTTAATCTTCCTAGTATCATTATGTAATATAATTGTTGCATTTTTATAAATATTTGTTAGAATATGACAATATCCTGGGTATGTACATTGACAATCCAATGCTTTAATCACTGAAAACATGCTTATATAATCAAATGCTTTTTTATAATCTATAAATCCAAAGCATAATTGCTATTCATATTTACTGGTTCTTTTTACAAATTCTCACACTCAATACGTGGATATGATCTACTGTAATAAAACCACTTTTCAATCCACCTTGTTCTTTTGGTGGTTTGAAATCTAATGATCTCTGTAGATGGGTTGTAATTACCTTGGCAATTTTTTTTTTAAAAACATAATTTGAGGTCTATAATTTCTAATATCTTTTTTATCACTGGTTTTTAAATATTAATATTATATTTTTCCAGTCTTAAACATTTGATATACAATTTTGTAAAAACATTACTACTTCATCTGCTCTTTTTAATGTATTATAATTCCATCACTACCTGCAACTTTTCCTTTCTTCATAAATTTGATTGCATATCTCACTTCATTATTTAAAAGCATGGGAAATTCAGAAGAGATAATAGATGTAGGAGGTATTTGTTCTTTATTACTATATAATTCTTCATAAAACCCTTCTACCCATTTCTTTTTATAAATAGTTCCAACTTTTTTTCTTATTGCAGATAGAAGTTTTCTACCAATTCCAAAATGTTTTATACTATTGAAACTTTCCTTGCTAGTTCACAATTACATTTTCTTATATCATTATCAACATGTTTTAACACTTTTTAACATAATTCAAAACATTCAATTCTTAATGCATCATCTTTATATTCTTTTCTTCATAAATTCTCTAGTGTCAGTAGAAATTTTATTGGTCAATTGTTACTGTTTTCTACCAGCTTTCTTGGTTGCAGTTTTTAAAAAAGTATCAGTTATTTTCCTATTAATTTAATCCAAATCTACAGATAAAAGTCTTACTCAAATGAATAGATAAATGATATAGTAATCATAATTTGGAATCTCATGGCAAATGTGAACATATAAAATCTAATTAGCAAATAAAATAAATTTTATTACTGAACTAGAATTCAATCATTATTAAAGTGAGTCTAATTTCATTATGACCATCCACTGATATAAGAGCTAGTTAATAAATTTTACATAATCATTCAGCTAAACAATTTCATTTGCATTTAACATGATATAAAATTAGCCCATAAAAATAAAAGGATTGCTTACGAATAAATACTTTTATAAACAATTAATGTATCTGTCACAATTTTCAAATACATTATTTTATATTGTGTAAACAATATTGGCATTCAATTGGGATATTTATCTAGTATATAAATATTATTTATTCCAATATATATTTTGGATTATTTTATTAATATAGCTTATTTACTCTTTGTTTATTTTTTCCATTACAGATTTGATTTACTTAACTTATACAGCACAATTAATTTTAGCTAACCTATTTACACTATTACAGATTTGGTATTGTACTATTAATACTATTATAGATTTTAACTTTATTTAATTGGTACCACATAGAATTTCTTCCATTACTGATTTTAGTACTCATGCATGTTGGTATTCTATTAGAATAACTAGATCAATTGATCTTTTCTCACTTTGTACTATTACAGATTTAGCTTACTTAAGAACTTAGGACATTAATACAATGAATTCCCATGTTCTCATTTTTATACCAATACAGATTTGGGTTCAGAGCTAAGGGATATAGAGTTCCTGTCTTTATCTTGTTTATTTTTCTTATATTTCCTGATTTACTGCCCCAATTCATGGAGCATAGCAAAATCTCTCTCATTGCCCTCATTTTATTTTGTTATAGTAACAAAATCCTCTCAGAAGTATAAATGTCTTATTTTATACAATGATATGATTCGAATCTTAGATATAAATTAATTTACATTATTATAAAATTATAATGATAATTACCACTCAAAGGTGAAAAAACAAGGATTTTATTTCAATGATAATTATTATTGATAAAGATGATAATCACCATTGCATTTAGTACTAAATATTATTCGACCTAAGTTTGATGATTATATGAATATTGTGTCATCATTGGAAAGCTATAACAGTATATTTTGGGTTTCCAGTGTGACACATATAAATTCAAAAGGAAATGGCTCATTGCTCCAGGTTACAATATACATATATGTAATAATATTATTATTCGATGTATGTATTTTTGTCAAAGCAATATACGTAATTATATAATTGAATATTTGCAAATACAGTAATTAAATAATTAAAATTTTTATCCACTTAGGAGCGCTTTCGATTATCCTAGTAATCTTTATCAACTAAAACTTTGAAAGACTAACCTTCCCACAATTCCATGAACTTAAAGCTTGCCTGTTATTTAAGTCATGTTTATATTTGTATATTAGCATCACTTCCTTTATTTTTCTTTTATTGTTATTTCTTTCAATTTGCAATATTTTTAAATTATTAAAATTGAAGTCAAAACCATAAATACATGACTTATGGTCGTAAAAAACAGATGCTGAAATATTATCTACTATACAATGTTGTTTCGATTTCTGAACCTGTTTTAATAATAGCAAGTGCTCTTTAGTTCTTTTTTCCAACGTACATCTCGATTCCCCTACATATCAACTGCTACACCTACATATCCATTTATAAATAACACAATTTTTATTTATTAGGTTTTATCTTTGGAGTTATTTATTAATTTGTTTAATGTAGAAGATGTGTAAAATGCAATATCACATATACCTTTATAAATATTCCTTATAAAATTTACTTGATCATTTAAAATATATGGTACTGATATCCATATTTTTTTTATTAGCAGGAGAATCAATATTATTATTTAAATTTTTATTCTTATATTTTATATTAAAATCTCTATTAACATTATATATACAATTATAATTGTAGCCCATATTTAACAATTCATTGGAATATATTTCAATATTTTTGCCTTCATCCATATTTGCAAAGACTATTATTTCTATATAAGACTTCAAACCTGCCATTTTGTGTGATAAATTGATATCTAGTTATTTTAAGATCAAGAAACTGAACGCACATTAAATTTTCATGTTTCTATCCATTTTAGGCATTTTAAGCCATTTAATTCTTTAAACAACTTGTTAATTGTATTTGGTTTGCTACATACAAAAACATCATGAACATATCAATAATATACAGTAATATTTTTTTGATAATATTCATTTTTCAAAATAGTTTCTTCATATGCAGAAATTATAAAATTATATATTTGAGCAACAGTAGGTAAACCCAATGGCCAGCCATTGCACATTTTATAAAAATCCTTCTTAAAAACTACATAAATACTTTTATCGATAAAATGTAATGTTTCAGTTATAAATTTTATTATTTTCACATTAACGTTTTTTAAACTTAATGTGTTGGAAATAATTTCAATAGATGCCAATCGATCAATTGATCCATACATTTCACCAACATCTAGAGTACATATTACATCATTAACATCAATCTTAACATTACAAATTTTATTAACAAAATCAAATGAAGAAGAAACATAGTGTATATTTACCAAACCAAGAATTTCTTATAGCATTTTCTCAATTAAACAACATGGTTCATAATAAAACTCCTGCCCAAAATCAACCATTAAATGTAATGGTTCATTTTCTTTATGCAGTTTTATATTTGAAAAAATCTTAGGACATATTGCAGCAGATGGTTAAATTTTATAATTACTATTATCAATCACATTATTTTTGGCTTTTTTAAAAATGTTATTAATAAATTGAATACGTAAATTTTCTATATTGACTTTATCAACTTTCATAAAGTTAAGATTCTTCATAATCAGATTTTAGTAATAAACACATTGTAAGACCTTTATCTTCTTTTATACAGATTAAATTATTCTCAGATGTAATTTTTTTAAATTTAGATATTTGTATGTTCCAATCATAATCCGTTTTATAATTAAACTTTTTTTTCTTTACTTGGACAATCAAAAGTGCTCCTAAGTGGATAAAATTTTTAATTATTTAATTACTGTATTTAGAAATAGTCAATTATATAATTACACACATATATAGATATATATTGTAAGGGATGACTTACATCCAACCATCACAACTATCCTAATTTTTCTCAATGTTTCAATTCAGGCTAATTGATAGGCAAATAATTTATCCTACATACCTGTTTATACACATGAAACATATGTATATAAATACAAATAAACTAATATTTTTGTCTATTTGTAGAAATTAATTTTTTCTTCACTTAATATCACTAACAAAAATGATAACTAAATGACTAATAATACAGACATGATCAAAGGTCAAAATAGTTGCTACATGATGGAGTTTGAATAATGAAGACTAAATAAAAATAGGTAATAATGTTTTTATAATTTTTTTTATTAGTTTATAACAATAGGCTAAAGCTAGCACCAGTAAACAGTCTTGTGATTTTCACCTGTCTGGCTAAGAAAAAAAACCATCGTAACATAAAGAAGACTTTTTTTTTTAAAAAAAAGAAAAAAACTGTTCTGCATTTTAAAACTTAAATGTTTATATGCAAAAAATAATACAAAACCTTTTAAGATAGAAGGAAAGTAGAAATTTAATCTTAACTGCTAAAATGACAAACTTGAATATATAAATAGTAGGAATGAACTAATGGTTTAATTTGTTCTAGAAAGCTTAAATCGGTTGATACGAAGATAAAGAAAAAGAAGCTACTAGAAATTGGTTCTTTAAGCCATTTTCCTATATATATTGAAGCCATGGTATAAATATTAGTCAATAGTAATCATTGCAATGTGTTTGGGGTAAACCAATACCATGGCATCCCAATATCATTATGAACATGTCTGTGGAAATGACTATTTTACAAAGGGCTGGTGAATATCAATCTTCAATGGATTTATGCTATGTATTCAGAGGAAATAATAAGTATGTGCTTGTTCTTAACCAAGTAGTATGGTGTATATAAATATCAACACTTAGTGAACAAGAACATTATGTATGAAGATTGGCTTGCTTTCCTCAGGATATATATAATTTTTTTTTTGATTCATGTGATTTTTATTTATTTTTGTTATTTCAATATTTGCAATTTCATGTATTGTGATTTTTTTCTTTTGTATTCAACTTCACCTTCAAATTCAGTCACCTGCATTTTAAAAGTGGGAGCAGTTATGTGAAATATATAGATATGTTGATAAATAAAGAGGGAAGGGGATCAGAATCAATAAATATGTATAATTATTAATAAAGATAAATTTGTAGATCCCTCTGGAAATTCAACACTGCTTCATCAAAGTGATCTCAAGTAAGGTTTTAATATAATCAACATTAACTGCACTCTAGAACAAACAAAGTTATGTTGCTTACTAGTAAGTTTTAACAATATCTACTTGTAATTGTTTTGTTTCTGGGTGCACAATTAATCAACTTGAGTGAATGGTCTTTTTCTTATTTTTCACTAACTTTAATATGACTTAAATGCATATATTTATGGGAGTGGGTCATTCTTTTCAAAAACAATTATAAATATATTTACTCCAACATATAAATATCATTGTAATAATTATATTAATGGCGTAAACTTAGAATTACCAAATTCTCAATTTACTTTTTCCTTTTGTCATACAATCTCATTTTGTATATGCTTTATTTTGAATCATTTTGTTTTTTCTAGTATAAATAAAGATTGATGGAGGATGGACTTCTATCATGAAATCTGGACATGGGAGATTTATTGTTTTAAGCTCTCAAAATGATAGAAGACCATCCTTGTTAACTTAATATTTTATCTGTAAATATATGCTATGATACATTATAGTTTAGTAATAAATGTTAACTGAATATTCTATCTGTAAATATATGCTATTACACATTATAGTTTATTAATAAATGGTACAGAGTTGTTAAAATCAATCTGATCTCTGTTTGATCAGCACCATCATTATGCATTTGTACCATTAAATGTTTGATCATCACCATCATTATGCATTTGCACCACTAAATGTTTGATCATCACCATCATTATGCATTTGCACCACTAAATGTTTGATCATCACCATCATTATGCATTTGCACCACTAAATGTTTGATCATCACCATCATTAAGCATTTGCACCACTAAATGTTTGATCATCACCATCATCATTATGCATTGCTCTCCTAAACGATTGGTCATCATCAATATTTTTTATATTGAAAAATATACTGATCTATGCTTATACATAGGCATATTTAGTCAATAACTGAGTAAGACCATCCTTGAAGATAGCTGATTGCAAGTACTCCCTGAGTTTGAATTCTGTGGTGTAATGGGGCCTAAAAGGGAAATGTAATGAATATGCTCTAGTCTAAATTACACTGAAATGTCTTAAATAAATTATGAGCTAGCATACTAAAGGTAGATGTGATTTGGAACTAAGCATTTCATCATGACATCTTTAGCATCCTACTCTGGGGCTTAGGTCTAACAGTAGTGAGATGCACTCCCTTTGTTATATGCCATTTCTGATTCAGTAATATCTGGTGCACACAAATGTAACATAGAATCATGGATTTAGGATGTAACTTGTTGTAGGTTGTTTGACACATTGTTCAAATCATGCAACTACTTAGTCTTATTTACATCATCCTATGGCTTTCCCCGTGGTTCTGTTATAATATATATATATAGAACTAACTAAAGGAAAAATAAAACATAATAAAAAACACACAATTACTTCTCTATAAAGCTGCATTAATATTTCAACCAGCAGACTGGTTTTCATCAGAAAGCACAGCAAAAAACAATTAGATGTTCCACCATTGGTTCTTACTTTTAATAGAGATTTACCTAATATTAACCGGATATTGGCAAAACATTTTAACATATTACACTCCACAGATTATTTAAAATCTATTTTTTCTGATCTACCTAAGGTTGTATATCGAAAACATAGATCACTTAGAAATATACTTGTCAAAACAAATTTTATTAGTAGTTAGTTCTGTACAGGAAAAAGGCTCCACATGAGGATAGAAGATGTTTTACATGTAAACATATTGTTGTGACAAAAGTGGTCTTTAGTACAAAGAATTGTAATTTTAAATGGTATATTCCTAATTATGTTACATGTAAAAGTGTTAATTTGATATATTTGATAGTGTAATTGATGTTTAAGCCAGTATATAGGTGAGTCAGCAAATAGTTTACATGTCAGAATGACTAATCATAGATTTGACATTTTGCATAAGAATGAAGATAGACTGGATTCAAAACACTTTAATTTACCGAATCATTCAATTGATGATTTAAGAGAAGTAATTCTTCAGGAAGGTTTTTCTTCTACAAGGGAGAGGAAACAAAAGAAGAGTTTTTTATTTTTAAATTCAAGACCTTAGAACCACATGGATTGAATTTAAACATTGGAACTATTACATCTCTGGGTTACCTGGTCTCCTAAATGATTTTTATATGTGAGTTTTTAATGTGAAAATTTTCTTATATGAGATTTTTTATGTAAAAATTGGTTATATAGATGTTTATTATCTGTGTTTAATTGGTATATAGATAAATAATTGTTATAAATTATTGTACTTTGCACTAACTATAATTTTTGATTAAAATGTATAAGTATTTTAGTTTTTATTGAATATTAATGTGAGCACAGCTATTTTTTGTATGTGAGCATAGTCTAATTTTTGTATGTATGCACATATGTATATTTTAATTTTGGATTTTTTATTTATTTATTTATTTCAAGTTAAATAGAATTTAAGCTTGATTAGGAGGAAATGTAGTTTTTTTCTTTGCTTGAATTTTTTTTTTTTTTTTTGTTTTGTTTGAATTTTGTCATTGATTGGGTAGATATTCTGTGTTAGATTTTGTGACCAATCAGGGAGGGTTTGTTAAATTTATAATCTTTTATAATCTTTTATCAAATCTGTAATTTTTGATTATCGCCATTTTACTGTGTATTTTTTTTTCTTTCTGATGAAAACCAGTCCTCTGGTTGAAATATAATATTATTTCTTGGATTTATAAGTCTTTTTTTGTTTATATATATATATATATATATGAACTAACTAAAGGAAAAATAAAACATAATAAAAAACAAACAATTACTTCTCTATAAAGCTGCATTAATATTTTAACCAGCAGACTGGTTTTCATCAAAAAGAACAGCAAAATGGCTATTTCCAGAATATAAACACTAAAATATTACAAACAGTTACATATCATATAACAAAACTAATTCCTATAAGCTAAAAATCTTTACAAAACTTTGTATAAAAAAATAAAAAAAAACTCACAAAAAACTTAAAACAAAAAAACTAAAACCTCATGGCTTGATTGATGATTTAAGAGTGGTTATATTGGAAGATAATTTTTCTTCCATGAGAGAAAGAATATAGGAGAGTTTTATTTTTAAATTTAAGACATTATATCCTCATAGTATGAATATGAATATATACTATCACATCCTTGAATTATCTAGTTTCCTAGGGATTTGTTTTTTGGTTCCTAGGTAATTAGTTTATAGGTGGACTAGCATGAAGGGGAATGTATGTAAAAGATATATATGTATAAGATAAACATGTATATAGTAAAATACATATAGTAGAATATATATAGTTTTTTGATGTGTACATATATAATAGTATATTTTTATTTTTTTTTTTGATATATTTTAATATATAATAATATGTATGGTTTTAGTTTTTTTAAAAAGTTTAAGTGAAAGAGTTTTTTTGTATTTTTTATACAAAGTTTTGTAAATATTTTTATTTTATATGCAAAGTTTTATAAAGATTTTTAGCCTATAGGAATTAGTTTTGTTATCTGATACGTAACTGTTTGTAATATTTTAGTATTTAAATTCTGGAAATAGCCATTTTGCTGTGCCTTCTAATGAAAACCAGTCTGCTGGTGGAAATATTAAAGCAGCTTTATAGAGAAGTAATTGTGTGTTGTTTATTATATATATATATATACTATTGGTTGCTGAAACACTATTTAATTTATTGACTTTTATTTAGTAGTTTTATATAAAATAAAGATAAGCAAGAGCTAGTCTGTACATAAAATTGGTGCTAAATAAAAGAAAAAATAATTAATCCAGAACAATGTTTAGAGCAAATGTAATAAATGATAAAAGAAATTTAATGGTAAAGTCAAATAAAATTCCCAAACCTAAATAATTTTCATAAGACTATCAAATAGACATTAAAAGATATACATATTAAAATGGATATTTCATGCAGTGAGTCAAAGAGGTAATACAATAAATAGTAAACCCAGTTAAATATAATAAAATAAATTTATTTAATAAAACATTTTATTGTAAGCATCTTAACTTTAATTTTTAGATGAGACAGTGAATTATGAGCTAAAATCTTCTGGAAATTATCTCATTTGAATTATTTAACATGAATACTAGTTTAGCTCTTAAAAATCACTTAATGTTCCAAATTAAATCCAATCAATTATTAATTGTTATCATTTTATGATATAATCACAGTTATAAGTTGTTGCAGAATAAATGAACATGTTTGTGGATATATGTACAAGTAATTTATTTGAAATAAATATCCAGAAATACTATTATATTTATAAAAATTATAAAATTTCCTTAGGACTAAAGAACTTTATAAAGCTTAGAAATCTGCTGGTTACCCATTAAATCTGATGTTCAGATTTGTATGTATCATGTTAATTCAATGGAAATAGGTGATAATTTATTAATTAGAAGTTTTCAAAAAATAAATTCAATATCTAGTATGATATATTAAGTAGTTGAAAGGGCATTTCTTTGAAATGCTGTTCTGAAAATAATGAAGTATTTTACATAAATAGTGAATTAACAATATTTTCAAATGATGATAATGATTAAAACTAGAGTAAATGCGGATAGAATAAACAGCATTTTTAGATCATGGACAGGTATTTATTTGTTCATGTGAATCTTAAAAAGAGTAAATAGTTTCCAGTAATGTAAAGATAAGAAAGTGTATAAATAATGAAGCATTTTCCATAAGTAACTAGAGACATATAGCATTCAAAAGAATGCATTTAGAAACATTCTCACTTAAATATACAATATCGTATTTCTGTTTTTGTCTTCTTTAGATATAATATTGTCTTAGCAAGGATACATTAAGATTATATTTCATTTTTTCAATATTTTCTCCAAGTAAGTATTTAACCGAAAGTGTAGTATTTGACATCATGACATTTAAATGAAACACAAATGCTATAAGTAGCAACAGCTGATTAACACTGTTAATCATGGAGAGTTTTAATATGAAATTGTGCACATTCATTAATCTTATCTCTGCCTGATTGTAAAAGCAAAATGAACTGAGCAAAATAACATTATCATAGTATGTAAATGAAATATGTATTTAAACACATATTTAATCATTACTGTTAATTGATAATTATGATATTTTATTTAATTAGGGCAAACAAGTGGATCTAATTATTTGAAATCAAATGTAAATACAAAAAGAAATATATAAAAATAAAATAAATAAAAATGAAAATTATTTATGAATTATTTATAAATTAATTGACTAATTCATATCAAGTAATCAAAATTTGCTTGTTATTACCTATCATTAAATGTAATGACTTTAAAACAATAATACCCTTGTTGTATTACATGTATATTGTGTTGTATTATAACTTTGCTACTTTAGAAAATAAGCTATGAATCATTAGCAAATATCTATTTATTAAAGTTAGAAAATACATTTTAATTTGTGAATTCTTTACCATAAACTGTAATTAAAGTGTTATCTGTAAAATGCAATAAAGATGCATTAACTGAATAATCTATAAAATTTGTGGACAATTTAGATTTGTACACTTTCTAAAAAATTATCAAACACTATTAATACAATTTTCCTTGTCATTTTATATCTTCACATTACTAATCGAGTCTGGCTAACTCTAATTGAATCTAAATTTCATGGTAACCTACCTCTCAAATAACTGAATCCATCCAGATTGTTTTGACAGCAGTCTTGCCCAAGAATATGTATCCTAGTTTATGCAAAAATGATTTTGACTATGAGGCAATTAAAATCCGACCTTCACTTTACATTATTGTTATGAAATATTCAAATATATAATTACGTAGAGACTATAACAATTAAGAAATCTCTTTAATACACTACTACATTACGTTTACTTTTAAAAAAAGTGAGCCATAACTATATTAAAATGTTTGTGATTGAACAGAATACAAATAGTAGGCAAAAGTATATTTCTAAAACTTCAGAGAATTACACCTCTTTAATACATCTTTCATTAACCAAGAGTAAAAATAATTACACCTCTTAAGTTAGTAAAACAGCAATGTGTACAACCTCCTCATTAGTAAAATGTTCATTTTCATGAGTTTCCCAATCGCTTTTAACAATTGCCTTATAATCACACAATCAACAACCAAATACTTGATTAATAATTAAAGATTTTCAGTTGTATTTTTACATCATTATAAAAAAGCATTTTGTTTTTAATGACTTTTAAATTGTCATGAATTTTAAAACTATCATCACTAGAAGTTTCAAATCCATATGAATTGTACTCAAATGACAGTTCTGTGTTTTTAAATGATTTCTGTCAGTCATACAAACTGTATTGTAATGGTTTATCTACTGTATGTAACCTTTCATGTACTAATAAATTACTTTTACTTGCAATCTTGTATTCACATAAACTACATTGGAAAGACAGGTCTTCTGCATGTATTCTTTCTTCATGACGTTTTAAACAACTTTTATATGCAGTTCTATATTCACAGAGACTACACTGGAAAGGTTTTTCTCCTGTATGTGTCCTGCCATGCATTAATAATAGTATCTTAATTTCAGTCTTGTAGTTACACAAACTACAGTAGAAAAGCTTTTCTCCTGTATGTGTTCTTTCATGAAGAGTCAAACAGTCGTTGAGTGAGGTTTTGAATTCACACAAACTACATTCATAAGGATTTGCTCCTGTATGTGTCCTTTCATGTATTAATAAACGACTTTTACTCGCGGCCTTGTATTCACAAACCCCAGTCAAAAGGCTTTTCTCCTGTATGTGTCCTGCCATGTAATAACAAACTACGTTTCCATGCAGTCTTGTATTCACAGAAACCACAGTGAAAAGGCTTTTCTCCTGTGTGTGTTCTTTCATGAAGAGTCAAATACTGCTTTTGTGCAGTTTTGAATTCACATAAACTACATTTAAAAGGCTTTTCTCCTGTATGTGTCCTGCCATGTATTAATAAATTGGTCTTAATTCCAGTCTTGTAGTCACACAAACTACACTGGAAAAGATTTTCTCCTGTATGTGTTCTTTCATGAATTGTCAAACAGTGCTTTCTTGAGGTTTTGAATTCACACAAACAACATTCAAAAGGCTTTTCTCCTGTATGTGTTCTGTCATGAAGGATCAAATCGTGCTTTTGAGAGGTTTTAAAATCACACAAACTGCATTCAAGTAGCTTTCCTCCTATATGGGTTCTTTCATGAAGTGTCAAACAGTGCTTTCTTGAGGTTTTGAATTCACATAAACTACATTCAAAAGGCTTTTCTCCTGTATGTGTCCTCTCATGAAATAATAAACGACTTTTACTTGCAGTCTTGTGTTCACAAACACTACAGTCAAAAGGCTTTTCTCCTGTATGTACTCTTTCATGCAGTTTTAAACGGTGCTTTTGTGCAGTTTTGAAACGACATAGACTACATTCATAAGGCTTTTCTCCTGTATGTGTCCTGCCATGAAATAACAAACTACGTTTCCATGCAGTCTTGTATTCACAGAAACTACAGTGAAAAAGCTTTTCACCTGTGTGTGTTCTTTCATGAAGTGTCAAATAGTGCTTTTGTGCAGTTTTGAATTCACACAAACTACATTCAAAAGGCTTTTCTCCTGTATGTGTTCTTTCATGAAGTGTCAAATAGTGCTTTTGACCAGTTTTAAATTCGCACAAACTACATTTAAAAGGCTTTTGTCCTGTATGTGTTTTTTCATGCAGTATCAAACAATGCTTTTGTGCAGTTTTGAATTCACACAAACAACATTCAAATGGCTTTTCTCCTGTATGTGTTCTTTCATGCAGTATCAAACAGTGCTTTCTTGACGTTTTGAATTCACACAAACTACATTCAAAAGGCTTTTCTCCTGTATGTGTCCTGCCATGTATTAATAAATTGGTCTTAATTCCAGTCTTGTAGTCACACAATCTACATTGAAAAGGCTTTTCTCCTGTACATATCATTTGTTGTAGTTTTATATTACTTTTGTTTGCAGTCATTATATTCACGCAAACTGCATTTCAATGATTTTTTTCTCATGCATTATTTTCATGCATTTTCAAACTCCCCGTTGCATCAGTCCTATATTCAGACAAATTAAAATGTGAAGTTTTTTTCTTCTGTCTTCTTTTCTGTACTAAGAAACTATTTTTACCTGCAGTCTTATATTCAGACAATTTACATTGAAAATGTTTATAATTTTTTTTATTCATTTCTGTTCTTTCATGCATCATTACATTTTACTTACAAATAGTCTCTTCAGTTCACACCAAGTATATTGAAAAAGTTTTTCTCCTCTGCATTAATTAATGTTTTCTCATAAATACTTTATAAAAACTTCTGAATTCACACAACATATAATAAATAACATTATATAATGTAATAGGTTTGTTTTTCCATAATTTGTTTTACCAAAAGCTATACGGATATAGTTATTTACCTTTCCTTTATACTTTTTTCTTTTATATGGCTTCTTTAATGATTCTTCAAGTTTTTTATTCTTATAAAGATTTGCCCCTTATAATCACAAAAATTAATAGATGAACAGGTTTTCCAGTTTTCCCATACTATATATTCAGAAAGATGAGTGTTTTGTAATATCCAAAACAGTGATACAATGATGAAACAAATATTTTATGGATTATATGACTTTAATATATCATTGAACAAATGTTATTAATCTGGACAATAATTTTCTATTAAGATATTTTGTGAGCTTTTATAAAAGTACATTTATATATTCAGAAAATATATCTTCATTATAAATATATGTTTAAACATGTTATAATCATTTCTCTTTATCTGACCAACATTTCGTTAATTCAAAACTGACTGGCTTTATTTTAGTACTTCTTAATTTCATAAAATTTTAAACAAATAGTTAAATGTGTTACTTTTCGTTGACTACAATTTTTTCCTCAAGGAATATTGTTTTGATTAGAAGTGCTACAGTCCCAGCATGCATAACAAGACTTGATTAATTCTATAATCAATGTGTTTTGTATTTTAATCATAGGCTTCTTTTTATCAAATATTCTTCTTTTCCATATCTTAGACCTAAGCAAAAAAAAATATTAATCACATCTTTTTATATGCATAACATGTCATAGATGACAAATAAACATAGTTTACTAAGGAAGCAGAAATTAATTTTCATTAGAATGTTTTTAAAATAAGAAACTCATTTAAGCTGTTTATCAAATGATATATTTAGTATCTTCATGATCCAAATGTATCATGTTTCCAATTACATACACCAGAGAAAATCCAAATATTTGTTTCATTTATATACATGTCAACAATTGGTTTGAACCAAAATATTTTTGCTTTACATAAAATGCAAAACAATCACATATATAAACTTATAAACTATAGACAAAAATCAATCTAACATTAACTTATATAAAAAGAACTCTATGAATAGTCATAGTAACAAATCTACATTTCTCAACCTGAGTTCCATATAAGCTATCATTAATTCCAAGCCAATTTCAGAGAAATAAATAATTACAGACGAATGAGAGCAATAGAAAAAATGCAAATTTCATTCTCATTCTGATTATCTTTCGAAGAACATAGCTACCAAATTCCATGAAATAAGCATAAAAACATAAAAATATCAAACATCTAAAGGATTTACATATAAAAAAAATAAATTCAAAAGTATAACTTATTACTGCCTTTATTTTTCCAAACTTCTTTCCTATACAGTAGTTATCATTCATTGGTTTTCATTAATAAAACTCAATAGATATGATAAATTTTAAATATACACATATAGACAGACAAATTCAGGCTTTATTTTTACATAAGTAGAGAAAATAATATTCTATGAATTACATATACAGTATGTAATTATACAAATTTAATATTGTGACAGTCAGATGATGTATGTTGGTTTAACCCAGTTCGAATACTAGGCGAAAGTACCTCGAGGCCACCCATACGCGAGATATTAAATCAAGAATACTATGACCTCTGCCCATTCGCCTATTCTCGAGGCCTGATCACAAACAAACAACACTATCTGAGCCATGCATAAATTATTTTTAAACCGGCGACAGCTTAGCATCAGCGGAAAGAAACATGGACAGGAAACTTACGGAACTAAATAGTTAAATGTGCAAGTACTAAGAAATATGTGTTTTGCGTGCCTGGATCATTAGAAAAGTAAAATAAAGCATTATAATAAAATTAGGAAACTCAAGCTTTTGATAGTTAAATAATATGTTTAATTGATGGCTTTAAAATATGAATAATGATTTAATGGCCTCCGCTATTCCTCTAAATTAATGAAACAAACTAATTAGACAATAAAAACGGATTAATAGGTTTGCGGTCTAAATCTTTTCCCAATTTTAATAAAATTGTCAACTCGATCTTCTCGATAAAGTACGATAAAAAAAAAAGAATCTTTCGCAAAGCATTTCTAATTGCTTTGCGCTACAAACAGTGTTTAAAAATTATTTAAAACGTATATAGTTAAATCAGATATACGTAAAGCTCATGGCGGACAAAAGAGGCGTTATCATAGAGATCAAGTTGGCACACAAAAGAAACTGACTCGTATTTAATTAACAAACATAAATAAAACTGGAAAGAGATTTTAAATGAACAAAAATTAACTATTAAACTTAACCGCAATGGAATATTAAATATTTACACAGGTTAGTAAGGAAGAATAGCGAAGGGAAAAGGTTAAATATAGATAGATGATCACATAATATATATAATTAAGACTAGTCTAATAAAAATGGTTACATCAACAAATACATATAATTCAATGAAGCAATTAAAAAATATGAACAAAAGGTAGCATAAGAAATAGTTCAATAGAGGAGATACGATTACCGTCCTTTTTTTTCCTTGGTCATGTTCCCTCCGGCGTTCGTGGCTTGATCTGACCGTCGATTAGGGATTTGTCCGGACAATGAAAATATGTAGTATGGTTTCACGAAAAGTTCTCCAGACACAGCACAAAGTTCAGATGACTATTGAGTGGATACTATGGCATTTTGGATGGTATTCAGGAACCTCGGCGATAGGCAAAGCTATTTATTTGCCTAGCCGAGCATATTCATTTCCTTCAAAATACTATGGCTTTTAACTGGAGCATGTTCAAACTTCTCCATTATTTGAAAACGACAGCTGTATAACTTTTTTGAGCACAAGCTAAATGTGAAGCAAATCGGAGAGAGTTCTCCAAAAAGAAATATGAATGCACTCTCAAGGAAACTTGGAATAACCAGCAAGAAAACTCTGAATGAATCCTTCAAAAGCAAAATCTGAATCAACGGAATCCTTCGAAAGGAAAATCTGAATAAATGAATCCTTCAAAGGGAAAATCTGAATACTGAATCCTTCCAAAGGAAAAATCTGAATAATCTGACTCCTTCAAAAAGAAAAATCTGAATCCTTCAAAAAGAAAAATCTGAATAATCTAGTCTTTTGTTCTCACTTCTATTTATACCCTCTCTGTCAGCTACCTTCTATTGTTTGTATGATCTGAGATCTTGATAAGCCTCCCCATGCTCCTTTGTTTCAAAATAACATTTTCTAAAAATAACTTTTACTTTTTTACTCTAGATTTCTTTCTTTAAAGTTTGAATTCTATTAATTAAAAAGAAAGAAAGAGAAGGCCATCTTTAATTAGACTTGAATGGCTCACTAATCAAAACTATACATTCTTTTAGAAAATGTTGGCAGGCTTATCTCAAAATCAAATCATACTAAATATTTTAACAAAATTTTAACAACAATATATTATTATTTTTTTATAGTAGAATAAGCATTTTATTTCAGCAGAATTTTGCATTAACTCATATATATACGCTAGATGTATATATATGTTTGACTAATAGGTTAAGCAATTTTTATTAATAGAATGAAATTTATTTAAAACAAAATATTTAAATGTAAAACACATTTGATAAGCATAATTATTTTTAACTCTAATGCAAAACCCTGCTGATATTGAACTATAAACTTAATTCAGGTCTACAATACTAATTAAGTTTATAGGAAGATGTGAAGCATGGATCGGGCTTCAGATCCATTGCTTCAATATGTGCAATTATTACTTTTAGTTTATTAAATCAAATTCTTTAAATAAGATATTCAGTCTTTACTTTTGTAGAATTGATGTTAATTGAATAAATATGAATCTGGCTAAAATATTATATAACAGTGAACAGCTTATTAATAACAAAAGTGAAAGAAATGGTCTCATAGCTGAAAGAAAACAGTGATTAATATTTAAAACAATATGCTGTTCTACCCTGGTCAATATATACAATTATAACTATTTGAATGGTATGACAAAAATATTTTCATTGATGACAATAACATGTAGATACAATTAATGTAGTATATACTGTATTTTAAAATAATATTTGGTAAAAAAAATCAATTATTGTTTCTATACTGTTATACATTTTGGGATGATTTTATATAGCAGAATGTTCTTGGCCAATCTGTAGTCATTCTATAACTACAAATAGTTTGTGAAACTCTAAATTAGTGAACACGAATTTCAAATAAAGACCTCAAGAACTCATTCAATAATGATAATTAATTCTGCAATCATATTGCCTTTACAAATCTAATAAGTAATGATAACCATTAAAATATTTAGGCATATTTAGGCAATCCTGGGTTATTTTTGCATTTTTCTCAATATCCTAACTTCCAATCATTTCTTTCTCCACTTTACCTTTTTCTATCTTAAAATGGACACCCATAATATTATCTTATCCACATTAAAGTTTTTTTAAATTTAATCTCATAATTTACTAATCTTAATAATTTACTTATTTAAAACTACACAGTCCAAAATAATGTATTTAATATTTTCTACTTTATGCTTATATGCTTTACATTTTCCATATTTCACTTCACCTTATATATATTAAAATGTTTAGTTAATTATCAAATAATGCATAGTATTTTTTTTTACAAAAAATATCATTCAGAAAAAAGTTATCAAAAATAATAAACAGAAGTGTAAATAACCAATGGAAGACATTTACTTAATTGCAGTCTTGACTATTACTCTTCTACAATTGGTTTAATTTACATTTTAATAACTAATATCAATTTTTATGTTTCCAAAGTACTTTATTCATTCTTTGAAAAGACATTGGTTACACTTATTTACTTTTTTTTTACATTAATTAAATCAGACACAAGCAGTACAACAAATCAATAAAAATGATATTATTATTGAGGCAAGTGGGTCATGCTATAACTTTGAAGATTGAGAGAATCTCGATCACATTTATATATATACCTTGTGTTCAGAAACTTTTCTATCCCTTTCTCTTATTATTTCCAGCTTATTTCTAAAAACAATTAGTGATCTTCTTGAACTGTTTTCATACATATGCAGCTTGTGCACCATATAGTATAGACAATAAAGATGACAGCACGGACATTCAAAAAAAGCCCTTTCCCAATTACCTTAAACATATATCCAACCCGCCGTGATCTGATCAAAGTGGGGACATGAGAAATAAATGTGAGATTGGGTTTTGAATTCCCTTTTACAAAGACCACAGCAATTATTTATTGGTGGAATCTGTCTTTTATATTTGTAAAAAAAATTGGCAGATAATGCTTTTAACTTGATCTTACCCAGAAAATCAAAGAATTTAGCTTCAAGTGACCAATATCTAAATTTCTCACATAGTTGTTTATTTGCACATTCAAGTATAAACTTTTCCTGAATTTTTGTAGCTGGGGAAAGTAAAAAAAATACAAAAATATTGATACTTATCATTTGGGGGAATATAGACAAGACTTTGTATTTCTAGGACTAAGTCTCTAATGGCCTTTAAATATCCTGTAAAGGGATCATCTATCTGTAGATCTGATTTTAAATGCTATTCCCAGGTAAGGAAACATCTCAGTACATCTTGAAATGATATCAAGTGATTTTTGGATTTCAAATACTTTTACTGAATGTAGATCCAAGCCATGGCTTGCCAATGGACACTGGAGTTTTCTGATTGCGATTGATGAAATCCTTCTATCCCAGAAAAGTTTTCTCAGTAGTGTATGACTATCATTAATAAATTTCTTTGTAAATTTTATTATTGGTGTATAACATATCATTCTAGTTACAAGTAACATATTGTATAATGAAACTTTGGCATATAGAGAGATAAGCTTTTGTTAAGGAATTAATTGTATGTTCTATTGTATTTGTTAGTTGGTTTTGAATACATGTTCTCATTTCTGTAGAATTTAAGTAAAAAGAAAAACCTAAAAAAGGCTGGGTTTTCCTTTAAAAAGTTTTATAATATTGCGTCGTCTGTAAAGTTGACATGCATTCGATTTTTTTCCATATTAAACGTGAGTTTAAATTTGTCAGTGTATTGTTTTAGCAATTTTATTACAAGTGGAATTTGTTTTCTGGATGATAAAAAAATTGCAATATCATCCATGTAAGCAACACACTTAATACTGGTGTTTTAAAAGACTTGGATATATATGCCTGTCACTTATTTTGCGATGGCTGTTAGTAAAGGGTTTACATATATTGAGAAGAAAATAGCGAACCTTAAGGTAATGATGTTCATCCATTTATAGTTACATGTATCTTTCTGTTCTGAAGCAAATTTGTAAAGTCATAAAGATAAGCTAGTGTTAATCAGAATGTCATAGGAACTGTATCAAATGCAGACTTAATATCCAGCACAGGACCATATTATTTCTTTACTCTAATCATGTCAATAGCAGTTCTAAATATAAAGGTTGCTTGATTAGTGGATGAGCCCATTTTGGCATTTAGAGAATATAGGTAAAATGTATGGTTCCCTTCTATCTTTTAGAACAGCCTCCAATACCTTGATCCCCAATAGATTCATTGAAATTGGTCTTAATTTTTCAATGGTTGATATCTTTTCTTAAAAAAAAGATACTAGTGATATAGGATATAAATTTTGTATTGTATATATTTCTTTTGATATGAAATTTGCAAATTTTACTAGGTAATTGGAGGTAAAAAAATTTAAAGGTCGATATAAAAAGCAAGGTATACCATGAAGGCCAAGATGGCAGGATTCAGCTATGGACTCGTTTACTTGTAAATTCATTTGGGAAAATTTTTATCTTCTTTTGATTCACCAAAAGGCTTTCTTGCAAGGTTATGAGTTGCAGATTGCAAACTATCCATATAGGACAAGTAGCCAGTTCCAGCATATGAATCCCACTAACTGTTCCTGTTTGAATTTGGATGGCTGTTGGCATTTTGATTGAAGGAGAGTGACCGAAGACCCATCTGATATAGTTTCTAGACCATGTATGAGTTTGTCCAATAAATATTCTCTTCTTTATTGTCCATTATATACATTTTTAAAGTTTTTTAATTTTTTCTGTTCATTTTCTGAGAATGGAGTCTGAATAATATTTTTGTAGATTTTTTCCATTAGTACCAATAGGCATGTTGGTGATAGGGCGGCTCTGGTAATATGGTGAATCATGTTTGATAATATGCTTACATATGCTATCCAGGCTTGCACTGGATCCATATCAATCTGACTCAATTTATTTAAATACATATAAATTTCTGCAAACAGAAATTCAGGTGTTCTAGATGGTAGTAATATTCTAATAGTATGTCCAGTAGATATTAAATTTTTATTATTGACATCATCAATTTTAGTGACAAGTGCAACATGGTCTGAAAAGGGTAAATTTTATATTCAAGATTAATAAGGTGATGAATTGATGGGGAATAAAACATGAGATCAATTAGTGAAGAATGCCTTCCATTGTTAAAAGAAATTGTACCATTGGGCAAAAAACCTTCCCCACTCATCAGTGGGAAGGAAAAAAGATGTAACCACTTTTTAATGAATTTTTCATATGCCAAATTAAAATCACCCATAAGTATGCATAGGTTGATGGAGGAATTAAGCATGGAATTTAATGTGAGGATCAGACTGTTCACTAGGGTAGGTCCCAGAGAAATATATACAAAAATTACCACCATTGCTTTATGTCACAATGAAATAATAGTAATATCAAATTTTAAGAGCTACAATGGCTAAGTTTATCTATAATAATCCCTGTACCTGCAGAGGTGGAGTTGGAAGATTTAGAGAACGCTGCAAAACTTTATTTACAAAGCACACAGACTGTGAACCATTATATATTTTGGTTTCGAGTAGATTTGTTAGATGCAGATTGACAATGTCAAACCATTGTTTTACTTCCATTAGTGGAGTAAAGACCCCTAATGTTTAAGGATGCAATTTTTAACTTCATTAATGTCTATTATCAAACCCACCACTTCTTAAACCAAAAACACAAAAATTACAATTGACTATAGATAAAAAGTAGTAGGATGAAAATGAAAAACCTATTATGCTCTTAGCAACAAACATTACAATTATCTTCTAATTATCAATTGTTTTTAATTGACTTACATTCTCAGTTAAGTTATTAGTTGTTATAAAGAAAGAATCTATGATTTTACTTAGTTTATTCAAGCACAACCCATTTATCTGCTCCACAAAATTGTCTTCATCAACAGGAATTGTAGAATCAGTGTCTTCCTTACAGATATTATTTTTAAGTTTTTTTGGCAAAGACTGTCATATCACTGACTACTGCAACCACCTTTATTCATTCTTCTCTTGTGGCCCCTAGAAAATCACTTAATAAAAATTTTCCCTGTATATACATATGTGTGCAACATATTTATTAATAACTATGATGTTGACATGTAATTTTTGTTTGGGCATATTACATTTTTAGAAAAAAGTAGGCTGATGAACACTGGTCAAAAATGAAAAAAAAGTACACAAAAAAAATCCCATGAAAATCCTTCAAAAACAAAGAATTTAAAAAATTAAATGTTTTGCATTGTAACATCATTCTCAATGATTGGTGTGGAATGGGTTATATCTAATAATATAAATTCTGTGTAAGCTGCAATGAATAAATTCGATAATAACTAACTTTTTGAAACCTTAGTTAGTTTGTTAGAAGACCCTATTGCACATACTTGAAAATAAATATCTATTTAGAGTATAATCTTTCATCTATATAAGAAAACTTCCAATCCTTATCACAATCAAATGTCAACTACAATGATGAGAACAAATAATTCAACATGTGGAGCAATAACACTAGAATAACAAGAAGTAACAGTAGCAATAGAAAAAAAAAACAATATTTATCTAAGAATTCGTTTCTTACAAAAATATAAGTATCAACATTTACAGTAATTTAAACAATCAAAATTGAAGTTGTCAAAATTCCACAACAAATCTTTATCCATATTACAACAGAACATGTGAAAATTTAACACAAATATTTTATCATTCAGAAACAAAAGGTCATATTAACAGACTGAAGCAATACTCTATCACTAGTTTATATCTAAACTCCCATTATAATGATAATATTAATTATATATCAATATATTAATCCAAAAACTAATAATGATAGAAATAATTTGCAAAATGTAAAATATTTCATACTACTTAGCTATTTAGGTTATCTATAAATATGAAATAAATCACACCAGCAGGATTTGTTATATATTGCTGCCCTCCTTTTTCCTTCTAAATACATCAAAAACTACACATAAAAACTCATGTCTGTACCAAATATAAAAAAGTAACTATGAACCTGATTCACAGGAATGGATTAAAATTTTCTATCAGATTAGATATTAAATCAAATATATAAATACCAAGGAGTCTCTTTTAATTGAAAATAATTTACGATTCCTCTGAAATAGTTTAAATTTTATATAAGTTTATGACATTAAGTCAAATATATAAGCAGCAAAGAGTTATTCCTCTTTAAAGCATTATAAAAATGAAAACAAATTATTTATGATTATTCCATATATTTTTGTCATTGTAGATATTACTATGTAATATCCATATGGTAAACAAAGAAGTTATTCAGCAACATGCATAAGCTACAATGATGAATTTATTGGCTTTACCATTATATCTTTCTTTTCAGAACTGAAATATAAAAGTATGATAAATGCTGATGTAAATGATCTTTTTTTACATATTTATAATCATGATAGACAAAAATAAATCATGACTTCAGTCTCAAGAAACTGTAAAATTATCATTCCATTCCAGCAGGTGGCAGTGCTATGACTGCTAATGGTGAACCTAGGATACAATTCAATGACAATCTTTAATTTAGATATCTACAACTGCAGATCACTTGAATGAATTGGAAAAACTACCTAATTGTAAACAGGACATTTGTTGGGCATTGTAAAGACAGAAGATGAGTCAAATGACTTAAAAAGCTGACATGTATTTTACTACTAAGATATAAATAATAATACCACAAATGGAATTATTGTACATAAACAGTGGAAAAATAACATTGTGAAGATTGATAGTAGATCAAGTTCAGAGGCAAGATTAATTATTCAATAAACATCACATGACCACCACTTCTTATTCTTGTGTATAACTATTTTAAAACAGGCAAAACTCACTATACGTATCGCCACACACAGCAAGCTAGACTAATCAATGGATGCCAGAAGGCTTGTGCATAAAATCCCCATCTAGTGCCTACTCATCCAATATCCCCAGACTAGTTTCTGGCTTGTGGCTTTCATCAGTGAGAAGCCTTGGATCTGAGAGCACTTAACTATAAAACTATGAGTCTTAAACTGAAAACACCTTAATGTTTTCAATCCAAGCCCTAGTCTGGGGTTATTGGATGAGTAGGCACTAGATGGGGATTTCATGGCATCCATTGATTATTCTAGCTTGCTGTTTGTGGCAATATGTATAGTGAGTTTTGCCTGTTTTAAAACAGTTATACACAGCATAAGAAGTGGTGGTAATGTGGTGTTTATTGCCTAATAGGATAGTGGTGGCTATGGTTATTAATAAACCAAAGACCCCAAAATGTATGGATACTGAGCTGAGTTCAGACCCATATGACTATATAAGCTAAGAATTATATAGCTCACTATTCTTCAAATATATTGTTTACTCATCTGAACTTTAACAGTAATTTACTAAAACTAACTTCATTAACATTATCTTTTCTCCCTTTCAAGAAAGCATTGTTTTACTTTCAGCAGTCATTTTCTCCTCTCAATAATGACTGACTGCTTTCAACTGCTGTGTACTAAAGTTTTTTTCATAATATGTTTTATCTAAAATAATCATTCTGGGACAAAAGTAATAGTAAAGCCAGTGTAATTACTGCCTACGTAACTAGTGAAATCAAGTAGGGGGTTGGGAATTCCATCATACTCCAGTAAAACCCCAAATGATCAATCACACTGGATACCTCTATTATGAATTAAATAGTAGGTTTAATTTTACATGATTCTGTCACCATAGTTGCATAGTGACAAAACTGCAACAACGGTGGCATGCACTGACAAAACTGAATACCAGTAATTCTTGAGACCATCTCTGGTTACACTGTTATCTGAAAATATTGCACTGTTTTTCTACAATGTATTCTTTTACGGAAACTAAAATTACATTAGGTGGTCATCTGACACATATTATGACCATGCTAATGATAAAATAGTATTAAACTAATATATAATCTATATTTTTACTTTTCTTTTTTTCAGTAGTAATCCAGCCAAAAAATTTTATTTAGATAAAGTATGGCCAAATATTATCATTCTTCCAACAGGTTTTGTTATTTTTCTTGTGTCAACTAAAAATGATGAATATATAACTTAAAAATTCGTGATTAATACTAAACAAAAATGATAAAAAAATGTTAAAGCAAATCCAATAAAGAAGATAAAAAAACTATTACTAATATAAAGAAGAAGAAAGTTGCATAAAGATTGGAAATGTAATAAGTATGCAGATGAACATTATGAAAATGATGAGAAAAAGTCAGATAGAAGGTTTAAGCATTAAAAGCAGAAGATATTAGCAAGTAATTTCAAAAGAACAGTGTACTTTTCAGCATATATAGAAATGTCAAAGTTCAAAAACTGATGATAATGAAAAAAAGTTGAACACACACACAAAAAATGAATTTTTGATTAGTTAAACCATCTAAGTCAAATGTTAGAACAATATTTACTTGAAGATTGAATTTGAGACTTCTAATAACTTCTTTCTTTAAAAAAAAGTGGGAACCCATTGTGACAATAGAAGAGATATAATCATGCCAAGAGAGATTCCTGGAAAAAAACATATCCAATACAAATTCTTTAAATGATTTTGGAGTAGAAATGTATCAAAAATTAAATTTGATAAAGTTTTTTTTTTTTTTTCAGTAATGTCACATTGAAAATAAAATGATGGTGCTTAAAAGAAAAGTTGGACTGTGTTATAGCAAAATTATGAATTGCTCTGGCAACAACAAAGAGAGAAAAAAAAAGAGAGCCTTGACACACAGCAATAATTAGAGAAAAAGTATTGGATAATCTAACCACTTTAATGTTAAAAGAAAAGTTAAAAAAAACTAAGATACTCATTTAGCAATTTTGATGGGTAAACTATATATTAAAATTTAACTTATAACTAACTAAACAAAAAATAATGGAAATATCTACAATAACTACTGGAGTCCAAATTTCTGGATGAGGTCCACAAATGAGAAGCAAAGATTGCCATAAATTAAAATTTTTTCAAAGGCTCCATAAATAAAAATAATTACCATCGATATAGTTCAATTATTTTGAAAATCATACTATTTTACCATCTTATTAGCTTTTTGTATAACTGTGAAAAAGAGATAATAAGAATAATAGTTAAAAGAAAGTGACATAATGTTATTTTTTGAGAATGGTGTGTATATATGAGAATTAAGGGAAACATCTTTTTGATGATAATACTTAAAATGATGACTAAGAACTGGAATAATTTTGAGTCATATATTTACAGACAATATCTAGAATGTTGTTTGGCTAAAAGATATTTTAGGTTGAAATGAACAAAAGAAATCTAAATACTTTTTCATTCAACAGAATCTCTAAATCTCTCACCCATCAAGCATAGACAATAACATATCAGATGATATCTGCAAGTATAACTTTGAATATTCCATAATACTATTGAATTCAGATTGGTCAAACGTACATTCTTAGAAAGTCATGAAGATACATTTCTTGAATGAAGATGATCTCACAACATAATGAATATGATAACTATGATTGTCCCTCATTGACATATATTCTTTTTGAAATTAAATAATATATTTTTCCTATTCAGTCTGCTAGTTTTATTCACTTGCATTATTTCTTCTGAGTGATCAATTTCTATATCAAACAGTTTATTTTACTTTTATATTCAATATAAAAATAGATTAAAAACATTTAGGTAAATTATAAATACAGTAGAAAGATTTTTTTTTTGATTAGCTAACTTTATTACAAGGATCAGTAGTAACCTATTCCTTTCTGAATCATCCAATATGGAAAGCAATCTTATAGTCATTACATTAAGGATAGCAAATGAAAATTCAATAGAGATATTACATTATTAATCATGCTGTGATTAATTTATTTTTATATTAAATATTGACTTTTGACTTTTTCTCATCCTGTATTGTAATTTTACTTCAAATGCAGCTTTTTAAGCAATAATTACAAATCAATCTTCATATTAAAAAATATATAAAAATAATATCTCTGCTCAATTAGATATCATTCTTGAGGTATAACTAAAGAAATATACGTAAAAAAAAATATGGATTTTCTTACTATGTATTTACTGGGGAAAAAAAATCAAATATAACCTCATGACAAAAAAAAAGACATATCCTTTGACAGAACAATGTAAGTTCATGATTAGTAACCTATTTAAATCAGAAAATTAAGATAAAAACTTATTTCAAATAGAATATATAATTTATGAAAAATAGTGCCCTGGGCAGCTCATTTAGGGGGCAAAATTAAGAGAAAGGATTTCCGCCACTATTAAAACTTGATTATTATTTTGGTGGGAATTAAGATTTAATGAAGAAACTTTTATTTTTAATAAATTAATATGCAGTTATTTTCAAAATAAAATTAATATATCAGTGATAATAATTCATTACTATTTTATAGGTAAAAATATATAATATGGTCTTGTGCATGAGGACATAAATAAAATGATAAAGTAACAATAGATGAATTATAGTTAATGTGACATTGCCAAGATAATATCTGTTGCCATTGTTAATTCTCAAAATGTAATTTACACCTCTTTTTAATAATATATTTCAACAATCCACATTTGTTATATATACACCAATTAACAAAATGTGTTAATAAACAGCATTATATATAAATGCAATACAATACTATTTAAAAAGAAAAAAGGTCTCAAATACTCAAAAAATATCACATGCTCCTATTAAACATCCAAAAAATGTCCTATCATGCTTTCAGCAATTCGTAAAATGTCATGAAGATCTTGAACATTGAAAAAATATCATCTGTAATTTTATCGACCCAACACTTATATAAAGACAAAAAAAAAATTGTAAAGAGAAAATATTTGCTAATCTCAAAAAATAAAAAATTATTAGGTATTAATAGGTGTTTATTATATCCATACCTTATTCATATATATTTTATGGTAAATATTACCTTCAGCGGGCTGAAGGAATAATACATGGTCAAGTATTTACTGGGGATTGTAAGCGAGGAAACAACGATTCCTTTTTTTTTTTTTAATGCTTGTTTTTTTTTCTTTTTTCATGTGTCATAGCATCGGCCGGGAAGCGAACCCGCTCAACCGGGACAACTGCTTGTAAGGCAGCAGTCTACTCGAAAATACTTAATATTGTCTATTTTTATTGAAATACGGCGTAAATGTATTTATTGTATACAATAATGCTTATATTAATCTATTATTTTGATTTTATTCTGTAAAAGCAGACCAACAAACGTAATTGAGATTTATTGAATTATATTAAGTTTAGTATAGCCAATATGTACCGTTAAAATTTACACTTAATGAATTATTACTTAAGCTTAAGGTATTAAATATTTGTACTAAATTACGCTCAGATGGTCTTTTATCGATTTCAGATTCGTTCAGATTCCTTCTTTTGAAGCCCCGATTCCAGTGTGTTTGACGAGTCTAGACATAGCAATTTCTAATTTAAAATCAGAAAAACAACTATTTTTATTTTTTCTTCTTCGTTTCACACTTCTAAAAATTATCTTCAGTTTAACCTTTATTTCTTTTCTCAAATCAATTAATTATCTTTCAAATTTTTAAAACGTTAAAAACCAATCGCTGCAGACGTTGAACACCACGTGATTACTAAGGTTCGAAGCATTAATCTGACATTTAGCGATCGTATTTAGATAATAAGTTGCTACATCTTAATTAGCGTCACATAAGTTTAAAATATAACAGTATACCTTAATGAAACAAATATTTACATTAAAAGACTAGCTATGTAGTAAGAATTATTAAATTTATATAAATTTTGTTTAGTCTTACAATTTTAATACATATTTATCAATAAAAGCAATAAGGTTAGCTCACATAATTAAATTATCCTAAATAGATCCAATTAATAATATGATGGGCATTAAATATATGTACAAGTTTAAGAGAATCTTACCATAGTTACACTTTTTAAAAACACGGTAAGAGCAATAATAACGTTAAATAAAATTGTCGCATTTCTCCACCCAACTGTGATTCTTGAGTGGCGCTCTCTATCGGGATAATTATGCCTTGATTAAATTAATATACAGTACTGTATAAAACAAATTTATAAAAGATGTGGAAGAAAAGTTTTTATATGATGGATTATTATTAATACCTATAGAATATGGCCTTAAAAAATAATAAATTAATAATATATAATAACTATAATATAGGCTAAATTTTGTGAAAATTAAGTCAACATAACAAATTTTTAAAAAGAAGTTATGAAATAAAAGATTTTATATTATATCAATAATTTTATAGGATAAGAAATTTGTAAATATGATTACTACAGTGGCATTAATTAGAACTTTATACTTGTAACACAAGTTGTTTGCATTCTCTCACAATATATTGATTAATAAGAAGGACAAATACAATTTTATATTTGTCATCAGCAAATACAGTTAAAATAATTGCTATATCAAGAAACTGAATGATTCTATTTTCAATTCATAATACTGTATCTCATAGCCCAATTATTTAATAGAACTTCTTAAAATATTTTTTATTATCTTTAGTTTAGGTAAAAGATCTTTCAGAACATTCTGCAGTCATTGGAGCAGACTAAAAAAAGTAAGGGCTGTTTCAATAATAGGTGAAGCAATTACCTCACATGCTGAAATGGGATGGTTGCAAAAATGAAACATACTTTTTTTAAAAAAATAACTTTTGTTAACTTAAAATTATAAAAATATCTAAATAATATAAAATTTAAAAACACTTGAGGTTATTTTTAATGGAAAAATAATTCTTGTTTAAATTTGTAAATGAAGTTTTCAGTCATTTTAAAAATTTTTCTGAGTAATTTTTAAATGAAACAAATATATATTAATAGAAAGTATAATAAAAAAGATTAAAGAATCTTTTGTTTTAGCTTAGCTATGAAATAAAATAGTTCTCCAAATATGATGAATATGGTGAAATTCACAAATGGTAAAATGAATAAAGAACTTCAAATGTTATTAAACTACAAAACTAAAACATGTTATTGCTAACACTTCACTAAGACCAGCTTTTCACCAAGATTGGAAAAAAAAATCATATTGGTTTGGTACTAATGCTGTTTTTTAATTTGTTCTCTTTAAAAAAATGAAAGTAATTGGGAATTCCTGAAAGTATCTTAAATTTTTACAATTTGTTGCAAAACAGTTTGTGATTCACAATCAACAGGAAGAGTTTTTGGATATTCTATGTGATCTTAACCATTTTTTATTTCTTTTTTATTTTTATTAAAAAGTAAGGGTATTGTTACTGTTTTGTATTTCTGGAATTTTTTATTGATAACTATATAAATGTATTATGTTTTAAAAAATGATAGAGTGTCATTTGCAAGTTCAATTAAATTTAGAGTAAAATAATTACTTTCATATTTAAAAATTTTAAATTAAAAATATATTTTCTATTTTTAAAATATGACATTTAAATTAACACATGTAATTATTGTCATTATATCTACAAACAAACTGATGAAAATATATTGATTTTTTAAAATTAATTTAATAATAAGTAAAATAAAATAAAAGAAGAAGAAAACTGTGTAAATAAATACTTATAAGAATGATTCTACAGAATATAGATTGAAGGAAACCAGTATAATATAAAAAACCAAGGCAAACCTCTCCATACAGTAGTGCCAACCAGAGTAATGAATGGATGCCATGAGGCTTATGCATAAAATCCCTATCTAGTGCCTACTCATTCAATATCCCAGACTAGTTTCTGGCTTAAGGTATAATATAAAAAATTTAATTTTAATCATTTTCAATTAATTTTATATTTTCAATGAAACTGGAATGTATCTGAATTAATATAGCATATTCAATTATATACTATTCCGAAAATATAAACAAACAATAAAAACATTAAAATTTGTAAATTAATAATATGGCAGCAGAAATTTTTATTTTGGCGTGTCCTCACTAAATCTAACATTCTTATATGACATTGTTTATTAACTACATTAAAAAAACACAGATTTTTTTTCCTCATTTCCTTCCCCCAAACTTTCATATTGAATAGTATTATCTTTAAGAAAATGAATTCTTTGCATAAAACTACAAGTGCTATAATATTTAAAAGTAATCATAAAGTATTTTTAAGTAATAGAATATGTTAATAATTTAACCATAAAAGAAAAAATAAGTTAAAATATTTCTGTAAACATTCTGAAAATGTAAATTTTCTACAAGTTTAGTTGAGTTAAAATCGATAACTCCAAAGCCATTCAAATATAAGTAGGATCTCAAAATCAATGCTGACATAAAAATGTCAACACAACTAAAGAAGCTGTCTACTGATAATGAGACTATATTATGTTTCTATGAAAGAAAAAAAATATTGAAAAAAAATAGCTACATTATGTTTCTATAGAAGTAAAAAAACTATGGAAAAAAGAATATCTACAACAAGTTTGCTATTTTATTGTTTAAAACAATTATGATAAATTATAAGATTTTTTTTTTTTTTCGTGAACGAAATTACACACACAATATATATATATAAAGGACTCTGAATTTTTTTATTAATAATTTCATTATTTATTCTAAAATTTTATTTGTACTATAAAGTTAATTTGCATATGCATAAAAAAGCATCTGTGTTATATATGTTTGTGTGTGTTAAAAATGCTGCACATCAAATGACAACGCAGTACACAATATGCATTGTATTATAACAAAATGCATAAACAAAGCATGGGCTGCTACTTGTTACATGAAAGACATGCTAAGATAGCTTGCAACAAATCATAATAGATACCATGTCTCATTGTATACTGTTATAAAAAGAGGGTGAGATAGTTTATTAGAATGTATGTATTAATTTATATATGAATGTAGACATCACATATGTATTAGTATATATTTATTTTGTATGTATTTATAACTTATTCATGTTGATAAAGTTATTATTTTTGATAAATAAATAATCAAAACATTGGAATTTTAATTATAATTTGCATATATTGATTCAGTGATTAACCACATGCTTTAAAAATATATATTTATTTAAATATTTTTTATAAATTAATATAGAAATTTAAAGTTTGTGAAAAAACTTACAAAATTATATAATAAGATAAATTAAATAAATTCATAAACAAGCCCATACTGCAAAAATTATATTTATTTTTTTATTGATAAAAAAACAACTTGAAAATAAAACTAATTGGCAACTAATTATTAACATCAACTTTCTTCACACCATTCTATAGTTTCCAGATGTAAGAAAAAAAGTTCCTAGGGTTCTCAATTCCTTATTATACTTTTTTAAGTTAGGCCTAATTTTTTATTCCTTTCTGCCTTGTTCCAAAAAGGGTAAAAAAAATTGAATCAAGATTGCACTAGAAATTTACATGTAAAAGGTAATTTTAAATACAATTTTTAAATATTATTGTGACCCCAAAAATTCTATTAAGATTAACTCTAACAGGAGCAAAAATGTTTTCCACAATATGTGATGTTTTAATATTACCTATAAATATAACAGCCAAAAATGTTTTTATTAAACAAAACTTTTAAAAAAATATTTACACTCTATAATCTCTCAATATCAAATTATGTGTTGTAAGAAAGCTTTTCATGAAAAAAGCTATATCCTAAATCAGGGATGCCCAATCCGTAGCTCGCGAGTCACATGTGGCTCGCGTAACTGTTTAATGTGGCTCGAATTGCACTCTTCAAAAAAATTGATAAAATATTTTATGTTCCTTGATGGCACATGCACACACTAAAAAATAAACATTTTTACAATACAAACAATAACGATATGCAGTGTCAGGTTTCACATTAAATAAAATATATTTTTCCTGTAATTGTAATTTATATGTATGTTACCAAATTTTTAATAAATAAAATGTATTTACATTTTTTTTTCTTTTTAACATATTACACCATTTTTTTTTTTTTTGCTGTACACGTTTGGTTTGGTGCTATATATATATTGTGTTTAGTGCTCTTGTATATATTGTTGTTTTTATCGAGAAAGATCCTTGTAGACGTTTGGTTTGGTGCTGTATATATATATATTGTGTTTAGTGCTGGAAATAGTTTTTATCGAGATAGATCCATGTACACGTATATATTTTGCTGTATATATCGATGTTTAGTGCTGTAAACAGTTGTTTTTATCCGTGTACACGTATATATTTTGCTGTATATATATATTGATGTTTAGTGCTGTAAATAGTTGTTTTTATCGAGATAGATTCGTGTACACATATATATTTTGCTGTATATATTGATGTTTTCATCGAGAAAGATCCGTGTACACGTTATTTTGGCCACATTAGAAACGGCGGATTGATACCAATGTGAATAGGCCATCCCCCCCCCCACCTATCTCCCTACATTGCAGGTTTAGTACCCAAGTACCATGTTTATAAATGTAATATGAAAAATGTAATATATAATTGTGGCTCCCCAAATTTTTTTAAATTCTCAACTGGCTCGCGTCAAGTTAAAGGTTGGGCACCACTGTCCTAAATAATAAATAATTAAGAAGCTATCAAGTCATTTGCTATAATAAAACCCAAATATTTTAGTATTTTGTATATTTTATTCTATAAACTTTTTATTATACTTAAATTTATTTTGCTTTATTTGCATACTTTTTTTTCAGATTTGTGACTTTATAATTGATACATGTTTTTCAACATTTATCATTTTAATTAAATAAAGAGCACTCTTGTAATAAGCCAATAGGATATCACATAACCTATTATTTGGCATTTATTGATGACATAAATGTAATGAAATTAGAAACCAATTATTAAGCTTTTTACATTACATAATCTACTGCAGGGCAATTGTCTCTCCAAGAAAAATTGTGAAAACCGAAGGCTATAGTCATTACATATGCTATTAGTGAGAATTTGAAAGTTTTTCCTTCTCTTATGTAGAAAATAATAGCTAGATATTCATTTCCTGACCAATTTTGAATAGTATAATAGATTGGCTTATGGCCAGTTATCAGAAAAACAATTTCTAAATCACTTTAAAATAATTTTATTTAGGGGTTGTACCCATGGTTGACAAATGTGTTATTTCTGCCTCATGAAATTTTTCTAAATAATTTTAAAGACAACATTTTTAATACTCATCTCAAATGTTAAATTTAATCAGCCAGACTTAAAAGGATGTTCTTCAATGACTTTTTACAGCAATTAGGTCTACAAGATTGGTAATGGAAATAGAAATTGCAATTTTATTTTTAATTTACATTACATACTTATAGATCTTTAAAATAATGGACTCTGTAAAATCACTATTATATTTGTAAACAAATTCTTGCCTGTTCATGTCTAAATAAATAAAGTAACAGTTTCAACAATTAAAGATCATATATTAACTATTTTCATAGGACTACCATTTTTTTATATCAGTTAAAACAGTAGCCACCATTGCCATACAACAGCACCATTTAATGCAAGCCATAGGAATCAATGGATGTTAGAAGTTGAGTGCATGATAGCACTACTTATCCAATGTCCCCAGAATAGATTTTTAGCTTGGAATTTTCATCACTGAGGAGCCTTGGATCTGAAAATACTGCATCTAGGATCTTTGGAACTAAAACAACCTTCTGTCAGTGACATATCTATTTAGTTAACAAGACAGCTAAAATCAAACATATTGCTTTCAATTCAAGCTAATTTGCTTATATATTTATTCAGAGTTCATATTTATACCTGCTATTTTCTCAAGAAAACAATTCTAAACAGTAAATCTGTTTTATTAATTTTATGTTTCTAATGAATGAAAATCAATGAACACATATGATATATATTTATATATATACTCCATGAATTTATTTTTAATAACTATTATTATATTTTGTTTATAATTTTAATTTATATATGCATACTGTATACATAAAGAAGTTTCTGTTATATATATATATATATATATATATATATATATATATATATATATATATGAATGTGTGTTGAAAAGTACTGTATACATGACATTTAATAAAAAAAATATAAAGATTTCATTGGAATCAAAATTTCTCAACAAAATGATTAATTCTATGAGATATAGACATACTCAAAGATGAGCTTAAAACAAAATATAGCAGATGTGTTAGTTCCTTTGTTATTAAATTAGAAATGGTCAAGACATATCTACATTGTAAAAAGTACAAATATACGAACGTATTGAAATGTGAATAAGATGTATTAAGAAAAGAACAGAATGTTCTATGATAAAACACTGTTTATAATTCAGGCATGATGTAAGTGATCAAACAAGTAGACAAAAAATGCCATTAAATCCCATACTAAATTTTAAGTAACATTTACATCAGCAAGTTAGAATAAAATTATATACAGAGCTAAAGATATTAGAAGACAGTACAAACACTTGCAGCCCATGACTTAGTAAATTATAAGGCCGGTGTGATTTGTATAAGTTTCCAGATTTGCTATCTTTACTGATGCATAGTGAATCTGCATTTCCTTAGTTACATCTTTTATCTTCTCTAATTCCATACAGCAACATTATATTTTATTTCAATTGTGTATATATATATATGTTGATACAAAGATGTTTACGGGTTGCATATATAAGACATATTTTGTGGGTTCATCCATGTTAAAAAATTTAAATATTGATATACCGACATTTCGACTTGATCACACAAGTCATCCACTGGGTGATAAAACGTAGAAAGACAGTTGTAGAGGCTCTACAATCATGATTAAAAAAAAACGTTAAAGTTCCACCAATAGCAAAAATGTTAAATTAAGAATGTTTTTTAAAAAATCTTTCCAAATAAGAGGAAGTTTGCATGTATCATCTCACTTATTGATACAATCTTTTCTTTTAAGTATCTCAATATATATATATATCATATTATTATTACTATTTGAGAAAGAGGATGCTCTGAGGAAGGTACTTGATATTGTACTGAAATGTTAGCATTTAGCTTTTTCACTACACGGAATATCCCGCAAATAGTAATAATAATATGACATCTTTTATCCGTGAAAATATTAGAATTAATATATATATAAATAAGAAATTGTAATATCTTATCAATAATTTAATTAATTTCTCTTATTTAATTGAAAGTCTGCTTTCTGTAAACTCAAATAAATTAACATTAAATATCCAACGTTTATTTTTTAGTATTAAGGTACTTGGGCATATACAATCACTTTTATTTTAAATTGTTTCTTTAAAACATTGCTTCAACTTCAACAACTATTTGATAACTTTAAGATCTGGCATTCCTTACATAAGTAAGATATAGGTTGACAAATAGTTAAACAATAAAACCAAAAATAAAAAAGAGGTTTGATATTATAATAAAATTGTAAGTCAATTTTATGTACAATTATGAAAAATGAAAATAAACCATAAAAACTCACAATTGACCATATTATTTTTTCTTGCTTTCCCCACTCACTCACCCTCTTTTTCTCAAAGCCGAATAAACAAATTGAAAAGAAAAAATATGTCAGTGAAAAGGAATCAGAAGTTTTAGATTACACAAAAATTTTTTTAATTATGTACTATTACAATAAATGACTTTTTCAAATTAAAAAAATCTGAAATTTATTAATTATTGCACTATTGTTTTATCCCCATGAGAAGAATGATAAAGAAGTTATTTGGAATTTTTGCCCAATAAATCTTCCAGTTACTTACAGTATTAACATATAATATCTTTAAAGAATACATAACTCTTAATGAATCTATGCTTTTATTTTTTCAACATCATGAAGTGTAATATGGTTTATATAAATATCAAACTGTCTTTCAGAATTTAATGCCTTCCTAGAGTAATATATTTTGAAGTTATGAGTCCAAATATAGTGATTCCTGCT
>JAQFVV010011398.1:0-23073 GCA_028023455.1 Epiperipatus broadwayi | reverse complement strand
CCTTCTCTTATCTACAAAAGGATAGCTAAATGTTTATTTACTGATCAATTTTGAATAGTACAATAGATTGGCTTATGTCCAGCTATCAGAGAAACAATTTATGTTTCAAAGCATATTTTTATTGATTAAAAAACAATGATTACATAGGTAAGATTGGGCTTACACAGTAAGCATAAGTCTGTTCCTGTGTCTAAACAGTTCTGTAGGCATAAGTTTGTTCACAGATATATGAGAGAAAGAGCTTTCTCTTGAGTTCTTTAAGTTGTGTTTTTGCTACTCTTAAGGCATCAAAAGTTGCCTGAATTCAGTTTGTCTAATTTTTTTATATATATACATTATGTTGATGGACCCTGTCATGTGTGTCCTGCTGGTTTTGGTGTATTGGGTTCTTTTTCTTTTTATCTGTGTTATTCTGTATCTCTTTTACTGATTTTCAACTATAGTGCTGATTTTAGTTTAAACAGTGACCAAGTTGCAGCAAAAATATCTGGTGGTGCTAGCATGTTATCCCTTTCTTTTATTTTTTCTAGTTTGCGGTGGAAAGTGTTGAGGTTTTGTTTTGCATTGTAGTCAAAATTGAATTTACATCTGGTGTACCAATATGCATACAAGCTAAATGTCGCTGCTCTTATTGTTGGGATTGCATTTTTTTTGTATACCTGGAGAATTTTTGCCATTGTTGTGTCTTTCTGATGGTAGTTATTTATCATTATTTGTCTTACCTTTTCCAAGCCCAGACAATCGTTTAGAAAATGATGTTGTGTTTCTTCTTCTCTTTGGCACAATCTGCACAGTGGGTCTATTTTCGTAAAGAACCTTTTAAAATGGATGAAATGTGATGTAGGCAAGGCATTCAGATTTACTTTGACTATGAAGTCAAAGAATTTAGGCTCCAGGTACCAATTTTTATATTTTTTAGGAGCTGTGCATTGTTTATTTCAAGGACCATTTTGTTGTTGATATCTTGTTGTGTCTGCTCTATTAGGCTATGTATGTGCCAATATGTGTATTTAATTGGGTTAGACAGGGTTATTTTGTCCCTTTGATTTCTTATGCTGTCTAAAAGTGTGGCTATAGAGTTGTCTTTGGGAGGTGGTCGGTCAGTGGGTATTATATCTATTATTTTTTGAATATTTGGAAACTTTGTAAATGTTGTAATCAGCAGGTTTATTATTTTTTGTGTGTAAAAAGTTGAAATTGTATGTAGTCCAAGCCCATTTAGTTTTGTGGGTTGGCTTATTTGCCTCATTGAAATTGCTACCACCTTTTTATTCCAAAGTAGTTTATTGCACATGGAGTTTATTGTTGATATAAATTTTTTGGTAAACTTTATCACTGGTAGGTAGTATGTGATTTTTGTCATTATCAGTTGGTTGAAGAGAGCAACCTTTGAGTATAGAGAAAGGTATGATTTAGCAAGTGAGTCTGTGATTTTTACTGTTTGTGTTAAAATTTTGTCTTGTATTGTTCTTCTCATCTGCCCCATTCCCAAATGAAATGGGAAACCCAGAAACTTATTCCGTTTTCCTTGGTATATTTGTGTGTTGGTTTTCCCAGTAAAGATTGACCACACAGCTGATTTATTAGTATTTATTTTCAGATGAAATTTTGTTGTATAGTCTTCTATTATTTTTTGGAGTATATGTAGTTGTTTTTTTGAAGTTAGAAAAATCGTAACATCATCCATGTAGGCTATACAGGGTATGTAAATATTGGTGTTTGGTATTTGTATTCCTTGTAATTTTTCCTTGATTTTTTCAAGTAGAGGGTTTATGTATAGTGTGAAGAGTAGTGTACTTAGTGGAAATCACTTTAAAATAATTTTATTTAGAGGTTGTACACGTTGTTGACAAATGTGTGGTTTCTGCCTCATGAAATTTTTCTGAATAATTTTAAAGACAACATTTATAATACTCATCTCAAATTTAATCAGCCAGACTTAAAAGGATGTTCTTCAATGACTTTTTAAAGCAATTGGTCTACAAGATTGGTAATGGAAATAGAAGTTGCAATTTTATTTTTAATTTACATTACACACTTATAGATCTTTAAAATAATGGACTTTGTAAAATCATTATTATATTTGTAAATAAATTCTTGTCTGTTCATTTCTAAATAAATAAAGTAACAGTTTCAACAATTAAAGAACATATATTATCTATTTTCATATGACTACCATTTTTTACATCAGTTAAAACAGTACCAACCATTGCCATACAATAGCTGCATTTAATGCAAGCCATAAAAATCAATGGATGTTAGAGGTCATAATAAACCCTATCACTACTTATCCAATATCTCCAAAATAGATTTTTAGCTTGTAATTTTCATCACTGACGAGTCTTGGATCTGAAAATACTGCATCTAGGATCTTTGGAACTAAAACAACCTTCTGTCAGTGACATATCTATTTAGTTAACAAGACAGCTGTGAGCTTAAAATCAAACATATTGCTTTCAATTCAAGCTAATTTGCTTATATATTTATTCAGAGTTCATATTTATACCTGCTATTTTCTCAAGAAAACAATTCTAAACAGTAAATCTGTTTTATTAATTTTATGTTTCTAATGAATGGAAATCAATGAACACATATGATATATATTTATATATATGCTCCATGAATTTATTTTTAATAACTATTATTATATTTTGTTTATAATTTTAATTTATATATGCATACTGTACGCATAAAGAAGTTTCTGTTATATGTATATATATATGAATGTGTGTTGAAAAGTACTGTATACATGACATTTAATAAAAAAAATATAAAGATTTCATTGGAATCAAAATTTCTCAACAAAATGATTAATTCTATGAGATATAGACATACTCAAAGATGAGCTTAAAACAAAATATAGCAGATGTGTTAGTTCCTTTGTTATTAAATTAGAAACGGTCAAGACATATCTACATTGTAAAAAGTACAAATATACGAATGTATTGAAATGTGAATAAGATGTATTAAGAAAAGAATGGAATGTTCTATGATAAAACACTGTTTATAATTCAGACATGATGTAAGTGATCAAACAAGTAGACAAAAAATACCATTAAATCCCATACTAAATTTTAAGTAACATTTACATCAGCAAGTTAGAATAAAATTATATACAGAGCTAAAGATATTAGAAGACAGTACAAACACTTGCAGCCCATGGCTTAGTAAATTATAAGGCCAGTGTGATTTGTATAAGTTTCCAGATTTGCTATCTTTACTGATGCATAGTGAATCTGCATTTCCTTAGTTACATCTTTTATCTTCTCTAATTCCATACAGCAACATTATATTTTATTTCAATTGTGTATATATATATATATGTTGATACAAAGATGTTTACGGGTTGCATATATAAGACATATTTTGTGGGTTCATCCATGTTAAAAAATTTAAATATTGATATACTGACATTTCGGCTTGATCACACAAGTCATCCACTGGGTGATAAAACGTAAAAAGACGGTTGTAGAGGCTCTACAATCATGATTTTAAAAAAATGTTAAAGTTCCACCAATAGCAAAAATGTTAAATTAAGAATGTTTTTTTAAAAAAATCTTTCCAAATAAGAGGAAGTTTGCATGTATCATCTCACTTATTGATACAATCTTTCCTTTTAAGTATCTCAATATATATATATATATATCATATTATTATTACTATTTATATAAATATTTTATCTTAAAATATATATATATATATATATATATATATAAGAAATTGTAATATCTTATCAATAATTTAATTATTTTCTCTTATTTAATTGAAAGTCTGCTTTCTGTAAAGTCAAATAAATTAACATTAAATCTCTAATGTTTATTTTTTAGTATTAAGGTACTTGGGCATATACAATCACTTTTATTTTAAATGTTTCTTTAAAACATTGCTTCAACTTCAACAACTATTTGATAACTTTAAGATCTGGCATTCCTTACATAAGTAAGATATAGGTTGACAAATAGTTAAACAATAAAACCAAAAATAAAAAAGAGGTTTGATATTATAATAAAATTGTAAGTCAATTTTATGTACAATTATGAAAAATGAAAATAAACCATAAAAACTCACAATTGACCATATTATTTTTTCTTGCTTTCTCCCACTCACTCACCCTCTTTTTCCCAAAGCCGAATAAACAAATTGAAAAGAGAAAATATGTCAGTGAAAACGAATCAGAAGTTTTAGATTACACAAAAATTTTTTTAATTATGTACTATTACAATAAATGACTTTTTCAAATTAAAAAAATCTGAAATTTATTAATTATTGCACTATTGTTTTATCCCCATGAGAAGAATGATAAAGAAGTTATTTGGAATTTTTGCCCAATAAATCTTCCAGTTACTTACAGTATTAACATATAATATCTTTAAAGAATACATAACTCTTAATGAATCTATGCTTTTATTTTTTCAACATCATGAAGTGTAATATGGTTTATATAAATATCAAACTGTCTTTCAGAATTTAATGCCTTCCTAGAGTAATATATTTTGAAGTTATGAGTCCATATATAGTGATTCCTGCTCAGTCATTTCCTTTTTATTATCTATTAAGAGAACAATCAGAAAAGTTGGAACAATCTTTCAAATTATAAATTTATATGGCTTAAAAAAAAAAAAAAAAAAAAAACGTAATGTATCAAAATAAATTTTTTAGAATGTAATTTGCCATTTATATTCAGTTTACTCTATCTGGATATATTTCCATGTCTTTTTATTTATTACAAGCTTTTTTTTTAAAGTAAATTTTTAAAATATATTTTCTTTGAATTGGATTATTAATGTTTTATGTAAATTTGTTATTTCAGACACTGGATTGTACTTTCGATTGGAAGATGGTGCCAACATTTTATTTGCCTTTGAGAAACTATAACACTAAATTTAAGATATAAAGTTATTTTTTGAATTAAAAGACGGTGATATGTGGAAAGGTAAAAAATACATTACAATTATCATCAATCATTATCAATCCACTGCAGGATGATCTGTCCAAGTTTAAACCATCTGCTCTGATCTTTAACCTCTCTTTTTCACACCACCCTACACACTTTTTTATTTCATTCATCCATATCACATGTAGTCTTTTTCTGGGTCTCTTACAATTCAGTTTAAGATTTCTATTGCCCATCTATTATTATATCTTCTAGCAATATGTCCAGCTTAACTCCATTTCAGTGATGTCAGTAACACCTGTTTGTTCTTTTACTCATGTATTAATGTTGTCAATCTTTTCTTCTTACTCCTAACATACATCTCTTTATACTTCTTTGAGCTGTAATATATTTGTATTACTTGTTTATTAAGTGTCCAAGTCTCAGATTTATAAGAACTGGTAAAACACAATTATTAAAAAGGTTTTTCAAACACATAGGCATATTTCCTTTTAATATTAAGTTATTCTACCAAAAGAATTCCCATCAAATTTAATTCTATAATTAATTTCATCCATTTTTTCATCTGTATTAATAATCTGACCAACATATATAATGCTTTAGTATCTTTATCTGTAAAATAGCTTTATGCAAGTTTATCTCCAACTAATTCTTTCTATACGTGTTAAGTAATTTGGTAGACATTGTACTTTTGTGCTGTCATACATTTAACATGAGTCACGATTTAATTTTTATTTATTTATTTAACATGCTACTTTATGTCTCACATTGGCTAAATACACGACTATTCTATTAGCATCTGTTTATTGCTATTTGCCTAGTTTCCATCCATCACACATTGGAATAATTAGCACATCTTAATATAATCATGATTTTGGGTTGCTACCATTTGGTGCCTGATATAACAGGATTCATCAAAACTTGTAAAGTAAATATATATGATTCAAGCCCAACGATTGGATGTGCCATGGCTAACGGGATAGACTATTGTAAACTTAATATATGATTCAAGCCCAACGATTGGACACCATGCATAATGGATGGGATATATACTGCCATCCTCTTACTTAAGAGTCACAGATTTTGGGCAGTATATATAAAAGGATGATCTTTTTTCCACAAGGAGTATCTAACTACATTTGGCCATTTGATCTTCATAGTAATGCATTAATCCTGATAAAACAAGTCAGTTATCTGATGATTTACCTGTGGTTTATGAAATGGTTGTATGATAATTACTGATTGAGTAGGATGAAATTCACTTTTACATACATGACTTCCCTTGCTGTGCCACAGAGTTCAAACTCAAGAAGAATGTACACTTACTCTACTTCAAGGTATAATATTTTATGTTACAAGTTTATGGGATATGCGTATGTGTGATGGATTGGAAAATAAACAAATAAAGTAACAAACGATTAATTTAATTTAATATCAAATATTTAACAAAATAATTGTGATGATGGCTCTTATTCATAATTGTTTTATAACAAACTGATATATGTAACATTTGATAATTGTATAGGTATGATCATCCTTCATATGTGTTCATCAACTACTTACTAACCCATACCTTTACCCCTATGAAGGATGGTCATTTACCAATCTAAGTTAACAATTTTAAATTTTCATTGAAGACAATTTTTTTTTAAAAAAAGAAACCTATATTTTAACAATTAACTCTGCTAACTAAAATGTCTACCATCAGTTGCTCATTAATTTCTGATCCATCTACCTATATTTTATAATTGGTTAAAGGTTATTATATTCAAAACCCCCTCTTATTTGGGTGTCACATAAATCTATGATAGATTTTATTATTAAATGAAAAATAAAAAAAATAGAATTGATGGCTCCCTTTCCTCTAGAATACTTGATGGTAGGATTAATTGACTGTTTCAATAGAAACCAATTTACAAATGAAATAAAAATTTAAAAAAATTATAAAAATACATTAATCCAGCATAGTCTAGCCATAGTTCAAAGTCTTGTAGTTTCAATTGTGAAATATCTGAGTATCCTTGCGTTTAGGAAAAGTTCCCGTGTATAAACTGGATGGTAGTTCATCAATCTTCTGTCACTATTTGGATCTTTATGGTGGTGACCCAGGCTCTTTTATAACTCCCATGCTGAGAGAATTTCTTTCTTTGATTGTAATGCATTGTAGACATTTTTATTTGTGTTGTTATTCTGATGTTAATTTGAAAAGATAATTATATCTGGAATCATATTTGTATAATCAGCAGTTCCATCTCCATGATGTTTTATTGCTTTCTAGCCACACATTTTATTAGCATATAACTTGAATTAAAATGTAAGTTTATAGAAATTGTTAGTGAGTTCTTGAACTAATTTTTTCAAGTTGTATTTGTAATGACTTATGAGCTCTACTGTTGATGATAATGAAGATGTGCTAACTTTAATTTTAGAAATTTAAAAAGTACATTTCTTAAGGATGTAGTTTATTTTCCTTTCTTTTTTTTCTTAAAAAAAAAACAAAGCTATTCTATTTTGTCTTACCTTTCACTGACTGACATATGAGTTTCAAGTCTGTGCTTTTATTTTCATTGTTGGGGTCATTTAATCATTTATAGAATTTTATGCTGGATTAATAAAAAAGAAACAAAAAAAAAAGCTTTAGCATTAATGATTTCTTTCTTTTGTTTTCCAAGGTTTTTATGTGCTTGCATTTATAGGATTTATATGTAATTCAGTATTATCAAGAATATAATTTTAACTGACAATTTTCCACATAGTTAATTGATAATAATATGCTTAGTCTTTAAGATTGGTGTTAATGTATTCTTACAATTGAATCAATATATATAAATCCATCTACTATATATGAATCTAAGTTTACACTTCCAACTGTACAAATAATCATCAGATGGACAACATTTATAAAGGCATTGCATTATTAAAATATGTATAGAGTAAATTAAAAATGAATATTCTATATTAGAGACTACATAGTTATGCTCTTAGAATCACATTTATTGTCAATAAACAATATAATCAAAATGATATTTCTAAAAATAAGTCTCAAAGAGGGCAATAGATTTTGCAAGAGTCTTTAGACAAATAAAAACAAATGTGCACATTTCTTTCTTACAACAAACATTCTAAAAAATTTTTTTAATATAATTTGTCTTATTTTGGTAACATTTATTATAACTTTGCTAGTTTAAAAAATAAGCTATGAATCATTAGCAAATTCTATTTATTAAAGTTAGAAAATAGATTTTAATTTGTGAATTCTTTACCATAAACTGTAATTAAATAGTGTTACCACTAAAATGCAATAAAGATGCATTAACTGATTAATGTATAAAATTTTTTGATATATAAATTTACATTCATACACTTTCTAAAAAATTACCAAACACTATTAATACAATTTTTCATGTCATTTTATATCTTCACATTACTAATTCAGTCTGGCTAACTCTAATTGAATCATAAATTTTATGATAAGCAGCCTCTCAAATAAAGGAATCCATCCAGATTTTATTGAATCACAAGTCTAAAATTTTTTGACAGCAGTCTTTTTTATTATGCCTATTTAAGCACAAGAATATGTATCCTAGTTTATGCAAAAATGATTTTCATTATGAGGCAATTAAATTACAACCTTGAGTTTGAAGAATAAATAAGCTTCATTTGATTGAAATGGAAGAAGCCATTTTATTTTGCTCTTGTATGCAAAAATTTACATCATTGTGATAAAATATTCAGATATATAATTACTTAAAGAGACTATAACAAGTAGGATATCCCTCTTTAATACACTGCTGCATTTATTTAGTTTTTAATGTGAGCCATCACTATATTAAAATGTTTGTGACTGAATGGAATATAAATAGTAGCAAAAATCCAAGAGTAAAATTAATTATGCCCCTCAAGATAGTAAAACAGCAATGTTTACAACCTCCTGATTAGTAAAATGTTCATTTTCATGAGTTTCCCAATCACTTTTAACAATTGCTTTGTAATCACACAACCGACAACCAAATACTTGATTAATAATTAAAGATTTTTCAGTTGTATTTTTTAAGTCATTATAAAAAAGCATTTTGTTTTTACACAAACTTGAACTTAAAGATTTAACTTTTACATGTACATTATCATGAATTTTAAAACTATCATCACTAGAAGTTTCAAATCCAAATGAATTGCACTGAAATGATGCTTCTAATGCGTGTGTTTTTAAATGATTTCTGTCAATATTCTTGAAATTACATAAATGGCATGAAAATATTTTTCTACTCATATGTTTTCTTTCATGAATTGTGAAATGATTTTTGAAAATTGTTTGATAGTCACAGAAACTGCATTGTAAAGGTTTTTTTCCTACATGTATCCTTTCATGCACTTTCAAACTTATATTACTTGTGCTCTTATATTCACACAAACTACAGTGAAAAAGCTTTCTACCTGTATGGATTCTTTCTTCATGCAGTTTTAAACCACTTTTATATGCAGTCTTATAGTCACACAGACTACATTGAAAAGGCTTTTCTCCTCTATGGATGCTTTCATGTACTGATAAACGGTTTTTAAATCCAGTCCTGTATTCACATAAACTACATTGAAAAGGCTTTTCTCCTGTATGTGTTCTTTCATGCAGTATTAAACCAGCCTTTTGTGCACCTTTGTATCCACACAAACTGCACTTAAACGGCCTTTCTCCTGTATGTGTCCTTTCATGCGTTGCTAAACAACTTTTATTACCAGTCTTGTATCCGCACAACATACAGTGGAAAGGCTTTTCTCCTGTATGTGTTCTTTCATGCAACATTAAACTAGCCTTTTGTGCACTTTTGTATCCACACAAACGGCACTTAAAAGGCCTTTCTCCTGTATGTGTCCTTGTATGTTTTGGTAAACTACTTTTAGTAGCAGTCTTATATTCACAGAAACTACAGTGAAAAGGCTTTTCTCCTGTATGTGTTCTTTCATGCAGTATTAAACCAGTCTTTTGTGCCATTTTAAATCCACAGAAACTGCATTGAAATGGCTTTTCTCCTGTATGGGTCCTTTCATGTACTAATAAACGATTTTTGTGTGCAGTCTTGTATTCACACAATCTACATTGATGAGGCTTTCCTCCTGTATGTGTTCTCTCATGCAGTTTTAAACACTGTTTTTGTGTAGTTTTGAATTCGCACAAATTACAGTGAAAAGATTTGTGCCCTGGATGTGTCCTTTCATGTATGGATAAATTCCCTTTAATGCCTGTCTTATATTCACACAAACTACATTGGAAAGGCTCTTCTCCTATATGTATCATTTCATGCAGTTTTATATAACTTTTGTTTGCAATCTCATATTCACACAAACTGCGTTTGAATGGTTTTTTCTCCGTACTTTATTTTATGCATTTATAAACTTCCCTTTGCAGCAGTCCTATTTTCACATAAATTAAAATGTAAAGTTTTTTCTTCTGTCTGCTTTTGTGTACTAAGAAACTACTTTTACCTGCAGTCTTATATGCAAACAATTTACATTGAAAAGATTTACAAATTTTTTTTATTCATTTGTAATTAATAACATGCTGATGCTTTGTGGTGAAATCTTTCTGTATAATATTTTCTGTATGCTTTCTATATTATTTTCCTTACAAATAGTTTTCACTTCACACCAACTACATTGAAAAAGGTTTTCTCCTCTGCATTCTTTAATGTCTTCTTATAAATACTTGACAAATATTTTCTATTAAGATATTCTGTGACCTTTTATAAAAGTACATTTATATATTCATAAAATATAATTTCATTTTAAATATGTTTAAACATGTTATAATCACTTCTCTTTATCTGACCAACATTTCTTTAATTCAAAACTGCTTGGCTTTATTTTAATAGTTCTTAATTTCATAACATTTTTGGACAAATAGTTAAATGTGTTACTTTTCATCAATTTTCTCCTCGAGGAATATTGTTTTGATTAAAAGTGCTTCAATCCCTGCATGAATATCAAAATTTGATTAATTCTATAATCAATGTATTCTGTATTTCAATCATAGACTTGTTTTTATCAAATATCATTCTCCTTTTCCACATGTTAGACCTAAGCAAAACAAAAAATATATATATTAATCACATTTTTTACATGCATAACATGTTATAGCTGACAAATAAACAGTGTACTAAGGAAGCAGAAATTAATTTTCATTAGAATATTTTTAAAATAAATGTTTCCAGTTACTAATACCAGAAAAAAATTAAATACTTGTTTTGTTTATATACCTGTCAAAAATTATTTCGAACCGAATTATTTTTCCTTTACATAAAACCCAAAAAAATATTGCAAACAATCACCTATATAAACTTATCAACTATAGATAAAAATTGATATAACATTAACTTATATAAAAAGAACTCTATGAATATTCATAGTGACAAGTCTATATTTCTCAACTTGAGTTCCACATAAGCTATCATTAATTCCAAGCCAATTTCAGAGAAATAAATATTTATAGAAGATTGAGAGCAACAGAAAAAATGAAAATTTCATTCTCATTCTATTTTGTAAGTATCTTTCGAAAAATATAGCCACCAAATTACATGAAATAAGCATAAAGATATAAAATATCTAAAGCATTTGCATATAAAAAAACTAAATTCAAAAGTATAATTATTATTGCCTTTATTTTTCCAAACTTCTTTCCTATACAGTAGTTATCATTCATTGGTTTTCATTAATAAACCTCAAAAATAGATATGATAAATTTTAAATATATACATATAGAGACAGACAAATTCAAGCTCTATTTTTACTTAAGTGGAAAAAATAATATTCTATGAATTACATATACAGTATGTAATTAAACAAATTTAATATGTGCAATTATTAGCTTCAGTTTATTAAATCAAATTCTTTAAATAAGATATTCAATCTCCACTTTTGTATAATTGATGTTAATGAATAAATATGAATCTGGCTAAAATATTATTATTGAAGACTTTTGTAAATAACTGTGATAAGCTTATTAATAACAAAAATGAAAGAAATGGTCTCATAGCTGAAAGAAAAGAATGATTAATATTTAAAACAATATACTGTTCTACTCTCCTTCTTTGATATTAAGTATGATATGATGTATTGCCCCGAAGGCATACTACTCTAATCTTGCGATCTTCACGGTGACTTCTCCACGTGATCTGCGGGCAAATTTTATCGATTAAGTTTGTTCGCAAATCACTAGGAGACGACAGCAGGTAAAAGACAGATATTTACCACAATTCACCGCAATATTACATAATCTCGTTGGTGACCACGAAAATACCTTAATCACTTCCATCGATTAGGCATGCCAATGTTTCAGTTGCCATGACATTGTTTTGGTCGATCGTTGATCTTATCTACCGGCGGCCTGTGTAGTACGTCATAGCTTAATTAATACTCAAGTACCATTAAACATTATTTCAAATCTTTTATTCATTGTAATTAATAGGTTTGTATTTGAAACTATTACTAGTATTGTTTGGTTTGGAAATTTTTAAACTTGTTTGGTTTTGGAAAAAGTCGCTAAAAATACAGACAATTTTCTTAATGTGAAATTTAAATAAATTTGGTAATATATACGATGTAGACAAATTAATATGTTCACTAAGATCATGTAATGAGATGATTACTATTTAATGACCAATTGGCTATATTTATGTGTGAAACTAGAATTATTTTTATGTATATTTGAGTGTCAATTCATCTTTATGACTAAGATCAATTATGAGATATACTATTGAGGTTTATATATAACATTTAAACGAGGGCCTATTCATGAACTGAAACAGAATAAACCCCGTATTTTGCTGCCATACATTAAAAATATTCATAGAGACTTGCATACAATCTTTAGCACCAATTTTAGTGTATTACCGATCGCCTCCTAATCTCAACAGAAGTATAAATAATACTAAGGACTATATCCCCTCAATACACGCCCACCAAGCAGTTTACAAGATCACGTGTAGCAATAACAATTGCCCAGCGGCATATTATGGGGAATCGAGGGTATCTATCCAGACAAGACTGGACCAGCACGTATATGCATATAATAAGGCCTCTGTCGACCCATCCCACCCCTCTATTTTTGTGCAGCACGCTATTGCTATGGGCGACCAGTGCAGGCCTGATAAGTCTCGGGTTATGTGCAGAAAGCGGCATGAATTGCGTAAGAAAGTGAAAGAGGCGTGCTATATTATATCGAATGTGCACGCGATGAATAAAAGAGAGACGTTTTACGCCATATCTAAGAAATGGCAAATTTAAAAAATTTTCCTACCCATATTTGCATATTTAATCTGTCCTATTTTGCATATTTGCACTTCGTGAAAATGAAGAAATATTGTACTTCTTGAAAATGAAGGTTATACCTTTGAAAGTGCTAGAAGAAATCAATAAAAGTTTGTTATTTATTTGATTTATCTATATATAGCCGAATTATATGTGTGTGTGCATTTTTAATATTAACACAAATATTAAGTTATTACAAATATATTGAGGTTTATATGAATAAAATGATGCAAGGTTGAGAATTACTGAGATTTGATATTGCATAATAATTCAGATAATTGCTTGTGTGAATGGTTATACCACTCAGATAAAAAAAATTTTTGTAGATAAATAATGAAGGTAATATAATTATGTTGAATAATTGAAAGTTTTTTAAGTACAAAAATGTATGAAAAATGTTACATTATGAAGATACAGCAGCAGTTTTAACATGTTTCTGAATTGAATTTCAGTCTGGGATTAAATAGTCTTTCCAACAGACTGTTTTAATATCATATAGACAGTATTTGAATATTTAATGATAATTAATATTTAAGATTTAGCTACATGACTGCAGATATTTATTGGCACATTAGGATTATCCTAATATATTGTGTCATTTAAGTGTAATGAATTAGACATGATTATAAAGATTCAAAGTTTGTACATTTGCTCAGAATTCAATGTGTTAAATAAATAATGAGGTCTATGGTTCTGCATAGCAGCATTAAAATGAATAAATATTGAGATAAATCATGATATATCAGCACACACACACATGATTTTATAGAACAGTTAGGATTATTATATTTGAATTAGAATAAAATCTCATAGAGTAAAAATAATGAGATATGTAAAATTATAGACATTGAAAATTGAGGTATATTTAAAGTAAATTTTATTTATCTGAGAATCAATTATAAATAGGATAGTTTTAATTTTTTGTCTGTTTAATACTTATTTACTAATAAATTGTATATTCAGAATTAATTTATTTGTGTTTATATGTTTAGAGGCAGACAGACTTGAAATGAAAATCAAGACATCAATAGGACAACCAAAAAACCAATACTGTGCTCAAACACAAAATATATTGTATGGTCATCTATTAGGTTCTTTATTAATTATGTAAACAATATTGAAGTAGATCATCTTTAAAGTTCACATACACATCTGTGTACTTTCCTTCACTCACTTGGCTTCAGATGACAATGAGTTATATGATGCATTAACTTTTGCCTGATCTTGATTTCAGTAATTATCCAGATTATATATATTTTTAAACATTCAATTTTATGACAATAGGCCATTCTACTTTTTGCCTAGAAAAGTTACTATCAACAAATATTAAATGACATTTTTATGTCTTTAAAAGCAGTTATCTTCACTCATTTATGGCAAATATGAGTAAATCATAGATGACAAATAATACCTTACTAAAAATAATCTCTGAACCAAATTCTGACTTCTACTTTCATTAAAGGATATTAAGTTTCAAAGTTGAAATTATTACATAAGGTGAAGGTACTACTCTTGAAAACATAAACAAGTAGGATGTTGGTAATAACCTTTCTAGACAATGGATAAAAAAGATTCACAATTGTCATAAAACTGTAGTATCTAAATATATATATAAATTAACTTGGTGCCAGATTTATATAACTAAACAGTTTAGGTTCAAAACCTTAGTTTATGAATTTTAGGGTATTGATTTAAATAGTATAAAAGCATAAGAAGTACCTGCTGAATATTTAAGTATAGTATTTACAGATTTAAATTATGCAATTCACTAATGAAGGCAAAAGCTAGAAATCAGTCTGGAAATTACTCAAGGCAAAGATAAGTCCTCTTGAAACATGAGTAAGCATATGATAAAGGATAGTTAGCCTAATGTAAAATAACTAGTTAGATTATCTTCATTTAAACCTTTAGACAAACATTTATCCCATCCGTCTTTTACTTTCAAAAAATTCATTATTAGCAAATATTAAAAAATATTTTTTAAAAAACATTGTTTTTATATTAATTTACAATATAAAAATTTGTTTAAGATTATGATTTGACTAACATCATTTTGTTTGCCCTAGAAAAATCATTTATTATATCAATGGAATCAGTATCGAACATAAAAATAGTTTTAAATGTAATTATATAAGGGATTTACACACAAAATTGTAAGCTCCCTTCATTCATATGTTCCATCTCATTCAAGGAATACACATGGCCATAAACATGAAAAAATAAATGATCTTCTGTATATGAATTTCATGTTAAATGAGAACTCATCAGTTAGTTCAAATCATTTCTCACACCTATAAATAATCAGTGCCCAATTTATATTAAGATAAAAGTCACCAAACTTTAATGGACAAGTTCAATCTATTCCACCCTCAAACTCGTCAACTATCCATATCATTGAAAATCTGATACAAAGCTCAAATCCCTTATTGATACCAATATTATTGTCATGCCTATGTTGTTTTTAAGGTATGGATGACTGATAACTTGGAATAGGTTGAAGCCTGTCCATTAGTTTGAGGATTTGCTATCATAATATAAACTGAGCACTGATGATAAATATGGGTTGGAGATGCTGATTTGGACCAACTGATGAGTGCTGATGTTGAAGACCATTTATCTTTTTCACATGTATTGGTTATATGAAATGGATGACTGAATGGAGCTTGAAAGTTTGTTCAACTCTTTAATATAATAACATCAAACTCCAAGTATATAAATTATACTTACATTCAATCAAATATTAAAAAATGTTAATAAATGAAGGTTAAATGCTTTTTGAATAATGAGGGATTTTTATAGAGCAACATTGGCAATAGTATGGGATTTGGGAATTCTACCATCAGATTTTCAATGGTAAGAATGGCTGAAGAGTTGGAGTAGGTTGAAACCTGTTAATTAAAATGTAAGAATTTGCTATCATAATATAACTGAATACTGATTATATGTGTGGGAAATGATGATCTAGGCCAACTGACAAGTCCTTGTTAAGCACAAAATGCATACATTGGAGATCATTTATCTTTTACATATGTGCAGTTATGTGTATTGGTTGTACAAGATAGAAACAGATGGCTGAAAAGAATTTGTAATGAAATATGTTATATAATTACATCTAAAACTCCAAGTATATAAATTATACTTATATTTTATCAAATATTACAGATTCAGTCTATATTCTGCCCATTCCATTTCTGTGTAATTAATTGGATGTTTTATACATGATAGGAGTGAGTGATTTAAATACCATAGGTATGACAAAAATATTAACATCAACAAAGGGTTTGGACTTTCCATCATGATTTTCAATGGTACAGATGGCTGAAGAAAATTGAAGACTTTATTAAAGATTGAGGATTTGCTATATTAACATAAACTGAGCATTGATGATAAATATGGATGGGAGATGGTGATTTGGACCAACTGATGAGTGTTGGTTCAGCATAAAATCTATGTTGAAGACCATTTATCTTTTTCACATGTGTATTGGTTGTATGAAATGGAATGGACTGAATGGAGCTTGAAAGTTTGTGTTCAACTCTTTAATATAATTACATGTAAACTCCAAGTATATAAATTATACTTATATTCAATCAAATACTTAAAAAATGTTAATAAATGAAGGCTAAATATTTTTTTGAATAATGAAGGCTTTTTTATAGAGCAACTTCTAGTGATTCATTAATATACAACAATATTGGCAACAGCAAAGGATTTGGAAACTTTATCATCAGATTTTTAACGATATGAATGGCTGAAGAGTTGGAGTAGTTTAAAGCCTGTCAATTAAAATGTAAAGATTTGCTATCTTAATATAACTGAGCACTGATTATATATATGTATGGGAGATGGTAATGTGGACCAAGTGATGAGTGCTGGTTCAGCACAAAATATGTATATTGTTGATTATTTATCTTTTCTGCATGTGTGTGGTCATGTGTCTTTATCTTTTCTGCATGTGTGTGGTAGTATGAGTTACTGTGGATAGTCAAGGGGCATGAAAGTCTGAAATTCAAATTCCCTACATTTACAATTAGGCCCCAGGTTTAAGAGTGCCAGGTATTTCAAATCTTATTTATTAAGCCTGCATTCTGCCCATCTTTCTTCTATGTATTTAAATGGATACTGTCCTTTTGGGAGGAGTCAGAGTGACTTGACATCAGCATGAGCATGACAACAATATTGGCATCAGCATGGGATTTGGGAATTCTATTATCAGATTTTTAATGTTATGAATGGCTGAAGAGTTGGAATAGATTGAAGCCTGTTCATTAAAATGTAAGGATTTGCTATTGAAGATGGTAATCTTCACTAACTGATGAGTGCTGGTTTAGCAAGAAATACATATATTGGTGATTATTTATCTTTTCTGCATGTGTGTGGTCATGTGTATCAGTAGTATAAGATAGTGTGGATAGTGAAGGGGCTTGAAAGTCTGAGATCAAATTCCCTATATATAATATACAGAAAGTTTGCAGTTCTGATCTTTAGAGAAAAATGTCATAATAATCAGCAAGTTATTTATCATTTTAATCAAATTTTATGTGCAGAATAATTAAAAATTAGAAATAAATCTTCCAATTTTAAAACTTATATAGAAGAATTCATAATTAATCAATATTAAGATGATTAGCAGCAAAAAAAAATTAAATAAGTTATCTTTATTTTATAGTAATGAGTGTAATTGATTTTAATAATACATTCCCTTTTCTAAATATATATTTTGAATACAAAAAATAAATGTAAACAAATAAAATTTCATTTTGTAAACTTATCCAAATCTTCATTAAAAAAGTTTTTAACCATTTTTTTTATAAAAAAAAACAGTATGCATACATATGATCAAAATGTTGTAGTACACATAAGTTGTCCTACTAAAAAACTATTTGGTTCTCTCTTTAAGCTATCTACAGTAACATTTCTGAAGCAAGAAATGTGTCAAGTTGCCCATAGTTAAAATCTTCACCACAAGTTTTAAGATGATAGCATCACAGGCTAAGGTTATAATATGAAATATGTTTATAGCATCACTGGCTATGGTTATAACATGAAATATGTTTAATATCTTAGTCCATAATAGAGTACTATGCTAACATTAAGTTTTGTTACAAATCAGGCAAAATTACTGCTGAAAACATTTCAAATGATTTAAATCGTAGAGTTATAAAGCAATTAGTCACAAGAGGAATGCAAAGTGCTTTTCAAAATTTCATGATTACAAAAAAAGCAAGGAAGATAAAACTATGAGGCACATTATCGCATCATTGTGGATCTACATGTTAGCACCTAAAATCTTCCATAAGGACTTATGCTTAAATCACAAATAGAATACCATTATTTATAATAACATGTTTAAATGGAATGGTCTACTTTGTTTGGATTCATACAATTCAAGACAATTCCCTACAGTAATAGTTTTTGAACAAATATTCATCTTCCCAAAATCTGAGAATTTTACTTACCCACAAAGAAAGATCACAATCATTTGGTGATAACATAAACATTTCTCAAAGCTTTGGATATCATATCACCTGAACTATAAATCAGGGACCAATATTTTATGAAAGGTTTTAAAAGAAGACTTAACTAGAGATGTTATCTTATATTTTTTAACAATCTTTAGTTTTGGATTAAACTGATATACTAATGTTTATTTGAAGAAATTTTCAAGCATTTTGTAATTGAAAATAACTCAGAAAATATGCTTGACCTTTGAACTGTTTATACATAAGCAACACATTACTTTCATATCTGTATATGCAATTTTTTTTGGTGAAGATCATCAAATTCTAATGACCACCATCCAAAATGCCAACAAACACATAGTGCTTTTTATAAGCAGAATAAAAGCAAGAAAGAGGATGTGAATCATACAGCTTCTAATGAATGAATGGCCAATATTAATATATATGTATGGTCAAGGCTTTCTTATTCTAAGTCAAATTTAGAATTTCATGTCAATAATCAAAAATATAGAGATTATATCATTGCTTACTCAAATTAAGAAATCAGTAAATCAAATTCTTAAATATTTTTAAATCTCTGTATACTCCGATTAAATAGTTTTTAAAAAAATGAATACAAATCCATTAAGAATAATTTAACATGTGCAGCAAATAAATACTCATAATTTATATATTGTAATTATTTAAATAAAAAGATACAATAAATTAATTTATAATGCTTAGATTAAATAATTTTGAAAAAATGAAACCACATCAGTTTGACATGTAGTGAATCCATTTGTTTATATTTTTTCTTCTATCTAAGTTCATGTAAAATGTTACTTTTAAATGTAGTTCTCTTTATGATTCAGTGAGTGAGAAAGGAGTTTGCTTTTAATTGCAAAAAGACCATTAAATTCAATTTTGAGGTCTTGACATAACCAAAGAGGCTAAATTTTTAACATCCAATCCACATTGTTTTTCATATTGTAAGACAACATGTTTTTGTCAAACACACTATACAGCATTCATCTGAAGTTTATTCATATTTTGCCTTTGGGTTTAAATCAAGAAATAACATGATCACATGCACCTATTTAAAATTCAGTTTTCTTGAAAGCAGAAAAGTTGTGTGTTTTTAATATTTATAATCATGACAGAAAACTAAATTGTGGTTTAAATCCTTACTATATGTAGTTTTGTGCAGCCACTACAATAATATTAGCAAATGCAAAACAAAAAATAACTGTAAAAGTAGATACACAAATAAATTTCTAATTATTTCATTTTTAAATCAGATTATATTAACCTGACATTTTTAGACAGTGAGTATAAGGTACATTATTACAAGCTTTGGAATGTTCTCTACATTTATGCATATTATGTAATAACATAATTTACTTATTTATAAACATTTTAAAGCATTATTATATGTGGAACATGAAATGATCTAACACAGAATGTCTATGTAATTTATACTTCAATTGATCATCTTCACTGTTCTCCTTGGCATATATTGCAAATCATCTATGTTTCAGCAATACATGCATTCATAGTCCATGTGAATAATTTTAAATATTTCAGTAGTTTAGCAAATTAATACAAAATATAATGTTCATGTAAGAACACATTTCATGCCACAATTTGTGATTCACACATGTTCTAAATAGCTCTTCCAATTCCCACATAGACTGACTTAGAGATGGCCCTGTTGACAGCTTAGAGAAAAAGTATCACCATTTTGCTGATGCATACCATGAATATCAACTATTCATTAATGAAGCCATAGATCAAATCTTAGAAATAGTGTAATATTCAAGCACTTTCAATTCTTACAGGTATATTAAAAGTGTTAAGATTCATATCTATAGTTAATAAAGAGATTAATAAGCATAAAAATTACGTGTTCAGGCTATTCTTTATTTCAGGAATATGGTAGGCAAATTTTGCTGAGATAGAATAAATTTAGATTCACAAAAATATTTAATTAGATTCCTGCTAATATTTTATTTTTTTAATACAATTTATTTTTTTATCTTAGCTTCAACAATAATTCATAATCATCTATAAGTTTGAAAAATCTTTGAATATCTGCTGGAATAGTGCTATTAGTTTCTGACTTATGCTTTCAAAACCACAACTAATAGAGTTATGCAAACATCTTTTATTGTTTCAATCTAATATTCTGAAATTCAAAACATCCTACCACTTTAAACCATCAGAGAATTTACTGTCTTATCTATATAGACAAGATATTAGATCTTCTATATGTTGAAATAGTATTTCATTGCTAAAGCATAGAGTAGGCATGAAGTGTTTAGAATAATTGTAAATATGAAATTGAAGCATATAAAAACTGCTTAAAAATTAGTAGATTAAAAACATTGAGAAATAGGTTTAACATATATTTATGTTTGTTTGCATGAACACTAATTTAAGAAAAAAACATAATCATAATTGTTATATTTTTATTTACAACTGTCAAACTCACAACTTTGATACCATCCATTTCAGATAAATACAATAATGATTATTACTAATCATTCACTAAACTAGAGATTATCTCTAGCACAGTTATAAACTTTAAACCTGATTTTTAAATTTTAAACATACACATACACATGAAGTTATTCACCTTGCTCTTTCCCATGTGTAATATGTTTATAGATATATTAAACAATCTCCATATTTCCCCATTCTTTTTGAATTCATATAAAAATACAATAAAATAAATGATCCCCAAGATGCATTTCATGCTGAACCAACATTCATCAGTTGGCCTAGGTCACCATCTCCCATATATATCTCTATTACATGAAGAGTATTTATCAATAGTAAATAGTTACATTTTTATTTACAACTGCCAAACTCACTCCACTCAGATAAATAGTTACATTTTTATTTACAACTGCCAAACTCACTACACTCACAACAATGACACAATCTACCTTAGATAAATACAAAAAGGATTATTACTAATCATTTATTAAAGCAGGCAAAACTCTTTGTACAGTATTGTCACTCACTGCAAGCCAGAGTAATCAATAGATGCTAGAAAGCATGTGCATAAAATTTCCCATCTGATGCCTACTCATCTAATATCCCCAGACTAGTTTCTGGATTGTGGCCTTCATCAGCGAGGAGACTTGGATGTGAGAGCACTGCACCTAGTTCTTAGGATGTAATGCAACCCTCCAGCAGCCATCATTAAAACACAATATTTTAAAATCCAAGCTCATTAACTTATATAGTCATATAGGTCTGAACTCAGTTCAGTACCTATACATTTTGGTGTCTTTGGTTCTTTAATAACTATAGCCACCATTATCCTATTAGGCAGGATTGGTTTTAAGCCAATAAACATCATATGATCGCGATTTCCTATTGTGACAGTCAGATGATGTATGTTGGTTTAACCCAGTTCAAATACTAGGCGAAAGTACCTTGAGGCCACCCATATGCGAGATATTAAATCAAGAATACTATGACCTCTGCCCTATTTGCCTATTCTCGAGGCTAACTATGAACCAACAACATTATCTGAGACACGCATAGATTATTTTCTTACCGGGCCCAGGCTTAGCATCAGAGAGAGACATGGACGGGGACACTTATGGAACTAAATCAGTTAAATGTGCGTATAAAAACATATAATATTAAATGTGTTTGTGCGTGCCTGGATCATTTGATCAGTAAAATAAAAGATTAAACTACTAAGAAATTGAAAGAAAATTAGAAAGCTAAGCTTTTAGATTAAATAATATATTTTTAATAAATGACATGTTTAAACTACCTCCGCTATTCCCTGGTTGATTATCTAATAAATGAGTTGACAATAAGGTGGAGTAATGACATAATATTATGCGGTTTAAATCAATATCTTCCCAACTTTAATAAAATTATTAACTTGGAAAGTTTCAAATAAAAAAATAATTTACACAGCAAATAAAACAAGAAAACATTCAAATACATTTTAAAATGAGGAATAGCGAAGGGGAAGAATTTTAGTAAATAAATGATCAATGATAAAAGATAAAATTAATGTTAGTCTAATAAAAAAAACAGTTACATGATAGATATAATTAAACGGAACAATGTAGAAAGGTATTCATGAAAACGGTAGAGTAATAAAGAGTTTGTGAGGAGATTTTTATAGTTACCAGTCCTTGTTTATGGATCCAGTTCCCTCGCTGTGGTGGCTTGATTGAAGATGTGGAGATTTGTCCGGACAAGGAAATAGAAATTATGTAGCGTTTTAATCAAATGGTCACACAGACCAGCACACAGTTCAGGCTTCTATTTTGTCATGTCACGGCATGTTGAAGGCTTAGGACTCCGATGGCAGGCAAAGCCATTTATCTAACCACCATGCATTTTCACGTTCATGAAATTACGTTCACTTATAGCATGTCGCATGTTGGAACTTCTAATGGTGATTTC
>JAQFVV010011397.1:43703-85743 GCA_028023455.1 Epiperipatus broadwayi | reverse complement strand
TATCTTAAGCTTTTCATATCATCATCATCAACCATTACCAATCCACTGCAGGATGAAGGTCTCTCCAAGTTTAATCCATCTTCTCCGATCTTTAGCTTCTCTTCTCCACAACACCCCTGCACATTTTCTTATTTCATCCATCCATCTCACATGTGGTCTCTTTCTGGGTCTTTTACAATCTCTTGGAATCCACTTTAAAATTTCAATTGTCCACCTATTATCATCTCTTCTAGCAATATGTCCAGCCCAACTCCATTTCAATCTTTTAATTTTATCAATAAGGTCAGTAACACCTGTTTGTTGTCTTACCCATACATTGCGTTTTCGATCTCTTCTTGTTACTCTCAACATACATCTCTCCATACTCCTTTGAGTGGTCTGAAGTCTCTGTATTGCTCTTATATTAAGTGTCCATGTCTCAGATCCATAAGTAAGAACTGGTAAAACACATTTGTTAAAAACCATCCTTTTCAAACACATAGGCATATTTCCTTTTAGTATCAAGTTTTTTCTACCAAAAGTGCTCCAACCAAGTTTAATTCTATGATTAATTTCCTCCATTATGTTTCCATCTGTATTAATAATCTGACCAAGGTATTTGTAACTGTTAACTTCTTCTAATTCTTCATAATCAATCTTTATTTTCATATTTTGAGCAAATCAATTAAACCTTACTTTAGTCTTTTTAACATTTATCTTTAGTCCTACTTTTCTACTTTCATCTGCTAACTCCTGCAACATTTCCTGCAGCTCTGAAGCATTATTTGCAAAAACAACTACATCATCTGCAAAATCTAAATGACTTAAATACTCTCCATTTACTTTCACTCTTTTAGTTTCCCATTTTAATCCACAAAATACTTCTTGCAGCACTGCTGTAAAAAGTTTTGGAGATATGGAGTCACCTTGTCTTACACCTTTCTCAATGTTGATTTTTCCAGTATCATTATGTAATCTAATTGTTGCTGCTGCATTTTTATAAATATTCTTTAAAATATGACAATATCCTGGATCTATACCTTGATGATCCAATGCTTTAATCACTGAAGAAATGTGTATAGAATCGAATGCCTTTTCATAATCTACAAATCCAAAACATAATGACAACTCATATTCGTTTGTCCTTTCTATGACTTCTCTCAATACCTGGATATGATCTATTGTACTAAAACCACTTTTAAATCCAGCTTGTTCTTTTGGTTGGTGGAAATCCAAAGTTCTCTGTAGACGAGTTGTAATTATCTTGGTAAAAATTTTATATAAAACTGATGAAAGGCTGATAGGTCTGTAATTTCTAATATCTTCTTTATCACCTTTTTTAAATATTAATATTATTACTGCATTCTTCCAATCTTCCAGTACATCTTTATCATTTAGACATTTGGTATATAACTTTGCTAAAATTGTTTCTATTTCTTCACCTGCTTCTTTTAATATATCAATTATAATTCCATCAATTCCTGGAGCCTTTCCTTTCTTCATACACTTAATTGCATGTCTCACTTCTTCATTTAAAATTCTGGGCAATTTGGAAGATGTAATAGATATAGGAGGTACTTGGTCTTTATTACTATACAATTCTTGATAAAAATCTTCTACCAATTTCATGATGTCATCTCTCTTTTTAGTAATAATTCCATCTTTTTTTGTTATTGCAGATATAAATTTCCTACCAATACCAAAATGTTCTTTAACATTTTTGAGACTTTTATTTTCTTCTACAGCTTTCCTTTCTATTTCACAGTTATACTTTCTTATATCATTTTCAACTCTTTTCCGTACCATTTTACAAAATTCGAGATATTCAATTCTTTTTAATACATCATTTTTGTATATCTTCATATTCCTTCTTTTCTTCATAAATTCTCTAGTCTCAGTAGAAATTTTATTAGTCAATTGCTGCTTTTTTCTACCAACTATGTTTGTTGCAGTTTTTAAAAATGTATCAGTTATTTTCATATTAATTTCATTCAAATCTGTATCATGTTCAAAATCTCCTAATACTTGAAACCTATTTGTAAGTTCTAATTTAAATTCATTAGAATGGTTCTGAACATTAGGAATATCAACTGTAAATATTGTTTTTCTTAATAATTTTTGTCTTTCTAGTTTTACATTAACACGTAACTTACACCTTACTAATTAATATTAAAAGAATAATTCGAAAAATGAATTATTCTAATTTGTTTATACACACACTTAAATAAATGTTTCTAACTAATAGTATTTTTTTTATGAACCAAAACTTGACATTGACAAAGCCGTATGTCATCATTGCATTTTATCAGTTGAAACAAAGGAAATAAACGTTTGGAGTTCATTACAAATTGTATATTTTAAACAATAGAGAGTGTGGGCATGATTATGTGATATGCTGTCAGAAATTGATCCAAGTATAAAAACGAACTAATATTGTTATAACAATAATCTTCTATTTAGTTATCAAGGCAATAACTACATCTGTAAATTTAAATATGTTCGAATTTAGAACACATTTAAGAAAAAAAGAAGATTCAATATTTTAAAACTTTCTTCAAGTAATTAATTTACTTACTTTTAATATTATAAAGAAATATAAAAAATAATCATTGAAATTGACAAGGTTATAAGAGTTATCAACATCTTCGAAATTAGTTTTCAAAATATATGTTTAAGAAGACAAAAATTTATAAAGATGTTCTTTGGCTAGACAATTTATGCTAAGGATTTCTGCTGATGTTTTAAACCTGAACATGTAAATTTATTCCTACTTAATGCCTAAAGTATAATCATCATATTTTCCACTAAAAAAGTTGCGTTAATAATGGAGTATTATATTGAAGATTTTAAATATTTTACTACGTAAATATTTAAAAGAATGAATATTTGGATTACCTCTTCGAAGGATGATCAAGGAACTTCACCTTTCAACATTCATCGTCATTTTATTTCGTCTAAGGAGGAATATGAAACCATTATTCTTTCACATCTTGGAATACTTCATTGTACACTTTAATAACTCTTAAACTTTATTTCCTTTGGGGAGAATTATATTTACGTGGAAAAATGACTTTGTATATTAAATTGAAGAACTCATAAGATGAACGTAAATATTTAAAAGAATGAATATTTGGATTACCTCTTTGAAGGATGATCAAGGAACTTTACCTTTCAACATTCATCATCATTTTATTTCTTCTAAGGAAGAATATGAAACCATTATTCTTTCACATCTTGGAATACTTCATTGTGCACTTTAATAACTCTTAAACTTTATTTCCTTTGGGGAGAATTATATTTACGTGGAAAAATGACTTCGTATAGTAAATTGAAGAACTGATAAGGTGAACATTTTATTTTTATTTATTTGATAAAATTTAGATGTTGATATTTTGATATATGCTCTGGTGAAAGTGATGGCTGACTAAGGTAAAAGTTTTTAAATTATTTCAATTTGGAAGTTTTATTATGGCTACTGATTCAATTCTTGCACCCAAATATTGAATGATAACATTCAACTTTGAAACATATAATTGTAAAATAGTTAAATTCTTTAAATCACTTTTTACTGACTTGTCAACTACTGGAAATGACAATGATAAAAGCATGATCTAAATTAATATGATGTGTCTATTTTACAGAATTTCTACTTAGAATATCTGCTACAATATTCTTTCCTTTACAACACTGAACCTTATTAAACTGTTGAAGTAATAGGCTCCATGTAACTAGCCATTAACAATTTAACTAGCTTCCACTAATAAATTTTAAGCTCTTGTGATCTATAATGACAACTATTTTAGACCCAAGCGAGTACAGCCATAGCATTTGAAAAGCCCATATGACAGCCAAGGCTTCTTTCTCTGTGGTGGTATAATGCAATTCTGTACCCTTCAACAATCTACTCAAGAAATATAAGACACATGCTTTTTTTCATGGTCCAACTGGAAGAAAACTTCTAGACCATACCCACAACTGTCAGTTTGAACATAAAAATATTTTTTGGGAGTTAGAATAATATAAGTATACTATTCAAAAATTTTGTTGTCCATTTTCATCTTTCATTATCAAATTCAATATATAAACAGTATCATTTAAAATTTTCACAAAACCTATGATAAAAATTGCATACAAAAATGAAAGATTATAATTGTTTTTTATTATCCAGAATAAGAAATTTTGAATAGACATTATTTTATCAGGATGCAGTTTTATCCCATTATATACTACAATATGCCCAAAAATTCTACTCCTTAACAGCTATTTCTATCTTGTTTAAATTTATTTTAATATGTTTCTCTTCACATTATTTCAAAAATATATTAATATGATGAAAATGATCTGAGATGTTTTCAGAAGTAACCACAACTCATGACAATACATTGTCTAAACACATGATAAATTCCTTATATTCACACAAATTACAATGAAAATGTTCCCTTGTATGTGTTCTTTTATATATTTTGAAACTTCCTTTTACAACACTCCTATATTCCCATAAATTAAAATAAGGTTTTTCTCAAATATGTGCTTTCATATACTGAAAAATTACCTGCAGTCTTATATTCAGACAAAGAACATTGAAAATGTTTTCTGTGTTTTTCATGTATTCTAAATTTGCCCCTCTCAATAGTCGAATATTGACACAATCTTCATTGAAAAAGTTTTCTAATTTATGGGTTTTTTCATGCATCCTGAAATTTTGCTTCACACCAACTACATCGAAAAAACTTTTTTCTTTTCCTACTTCTTTGATGTGTTCTGAAACTTATCTGCAGCTCTAATCAACAATGGAAACATTTTACTTCTTTGTGTTCTTTCATATTTTCTTATAAATCCTTTATAAAAACTTTTGAATTCACACCAAGTGCAATAAATAACTTTCTATATTGTAATAGGTTTTTCCATAATTTTACTTTTACCAAAAGTTATAAAAATATAATCATTTTCCTTACCTTTATACTTTTTTATTTTATATGGCTTCTTTTATGATTTCTCAAGTTTCTCATTCCTATAAAAATTTGCCCCTCATAATGATAAAAATTAAGGTAAACAGTTTTCCATTTTTCCCATATTATATTTTCAAAAAGATGAGTGTTTTGTAACATTCCAAATAGTGATACAATGACTTTACATATTTCAATGAACAAGACATTTTGTGAACTTTTATGACATTTATATAATCATAAAATATATTATTTTAAATATATGTTTAAACATGTTATAATCACTTGTCTTTAAGATAATAACAAACAGATATGACCTATTACCGTTTTTTATTTTAAATTTTTTTAATTCAAAGCTGCTTGGCTTTCTTTTAGTAGTTCATAATTTCATAACATTTTATTACAAATAGTTATATGTGTTACTTTTCAACTACAATTTTTTGTCAAAGAATATTGTTTTGATTAAAAGTGTTACAATCCTTACATGAATATGAAGACTTGTGTGAATCTATAATCGATGTGTTTCATATTTCAATTCTTCTCTTTTTCCATGTCTTAGACCTAAACAAAACAAAATATAATATTAATCACATTTATTTACATGCATATCATATCATAGATGGCAAATAATCATAGTTTACTAAGAAAAAAAAATTATCATTAGAATGTTCTTAAAATAAGCAACTCATTTAAGCTTTTTATCAACTGATGCATATAATATCTTTACTGATGCAAATGTATTATGTTTCCAGTCGCTAACACCAGAGAAAAGCCAAATACTTGTTTCTTTTATGTACATATCAAAATTATTTTAAACCCCATTGTTTTTGCTTTACATAAAATCCAAAAATAAGTGCAAACAATTACATATGCAGACTTATGAACTATAGACACAAAAATTGCTCTAATATTAATTTATATAAAAAGAACTAAAGATTCATAGTGACAAGTCTGCATTTCTCAACTTGAGTTTTTATCCCAGCCACATTAAGAGAAATAAAGTATTTATTTACAGAATATTGACGACAAAAACAAAAATGCAAATTTCATTCTTATTCTATTTTGTTACTATCTTTCTAAGAACATAACTATCAAATTTCATAAAATAAGCATAAAGACATAAATATATAAAACATCTAAAGAATTTACATATAAAAAACACTGAATGCAAAAGTATAACAATATTACTACCTTTATATTTTCAAACTTCTGTTTGCTATACAGTAGTTATCATCCATTGGTTTTCATTAATAAAACTCAAAAATAGGTATGATACACTTTAAATATATGCATATAGAGACAGAGAAAAATTTAGGATCTATTTTTACATAAGTTACAAAGATATTTTATGAATCACAAACACAGTAGGTAATTGTACAAATGTAATATGTACAATTATTAGCTTCAGTTTATTAAATCAAATACATGAAATAAAATATTCAATTACTATTTTTGTATACAATGATCAGCAAATTAATAACAAAAGTGCAAGAAATGGACTTCTAGCTAAAAGAAGAAAATCATAATAAAAAAACATTCTGTTCTACTCTAAATGTGTATAAAATAATAATATGGGCAATATATATAATTATGTCACTTTTAATGGGATGAGTAGATACAATTAAATTACTATATACTGTAGTTTAAAGCAATATTTAGTAAAAAATGAAATATTTGCTATTGCCTCTGTAATGTTATACATAAATTAAAAATATTTTTTAATTTATTATTTTTGGAAGCCTTTATATAGTGGAACATTTTTGGCCAATCCATAGTCATTTTGTCACTACAAATAGATTGAGAAACTCTAAATTAGTGAAAACAAATTTCAAATAAAAAACTCAAAAACTCATTCAAAAATGATAATTAATTCTACGATCATATTGCCTTCAAGAAATGAAATAAATAATGATAGCCATTAAAATAATCAGGCAATCCTTGCCTATTTTTGATTTTTCTGAAAACGTCATAACTTCCAATTACTTCCCTCTCCACTATGACTCTTTCCATTTTCAAATAGACTTATCCATAATATTATGTTATCCACATTAAAGTTTTTTAAATTTATTCTCACAATTTCCTAATCTTAAAAGTGTACTTATTTAAAACTACACAGTTCAAAATAATATATTTAATATTTTCTACTTTGTGTTTATATGCTATACATTTTCCGTCTTTCACCTCACCTTATATATTAAAATGCTTAGTTAATTATCAAATAGTGCATGGTATTTAGAAACAAAAAAAATCATTTAGAAAAAGTTATCATCAAAAATAATAAATTAAAGTGTAAAAAACTAATGAAAAACCTTTGCTTAATTGCAGTCTATTACTGTGTTCTACAAGGGGTTTGATTTACATTTTGATAATTAATATCAATTTTTATCCCGTAGAAAATCACTTAATAAAAAATTTCCCTGTATACATGTCTGACATATTTATTAATAAATGTCTGATGTTGACATATATATATTTTGTTGGAACATATAACATTTTTAGAAAAAAGTAGGTTAATGGACATTTGTCAGAAATGAAGAAAATGCTCAAAAAATTAAAAAAATCCCATGAAAAATCTTCAAAAATATAGAATTTAAAGAATCAAATGATGTTTTGTATTGTAACATCATTCTCAATAATTGGAATGCAATGCGTTATATCTAATAATATGAATTCTTACACATGTAAGCTACAATGAATAGATTCTATAATAACTAACTTTTTCAAACATCAGTTTGAAAATAAATATCTATTTATAGTTTATCCTTTCATCTATATAAGAAAACTTCCAATTCTTATCCCAATCAATACTCAGTGAAAAGAGACTATTAGCAATAACAACAAATAATTCAACATGGAGTAATAACATTAGAATACCAAGAAGTAACAGTAGCAATGGAAAAAAAAACATTTATATAAGAATAAGTTTCTTACAAAAATACAATTAGTAAAATTTACAGTAATTTAAAAAACCAAAACTGAAGTTGTCCAAATCTCTCAACAAATCTTTATCCATATTACAAACAGAACACATGAAAATTTAATGCAAACATTTTATCATTAAAAAATAATAGTCATATTAATTGACTGAAGCAATACACTATAACTAGTTTATATCTAAATAAATAAATGCCCATTATAATTAATACAATATATATATATATTAATATAAAAACCAATAAAGATAAAATAATTTGTAAAATGTAAAATATTTCATATTACTTAGATATTTAGGTTATCTATAAATATGAAATAAATCACACCAGCAGGATTTGTTATATATTGCTTCCTTCCTTTTTCCTTCTAAATACATCAAATACTATAAATAATAATTCTGACTGTACCAAAGATGAAAAAACTACTATGAACCTGATTCATAGGAATAGATCAAAAGTTTCTGTAAGATTAGATATTAAATCCAACATATAAACACCAAGAAGTTTCTGTTGATTGAAAATAATTCAGGATTCCTCTTTGAAAAAAGCTAGTTTACTGGAATAGATTAAAATTTTATGTAAGTTTAAGATATTAAGTCAAATATATATGGAGCAAAAACTTATTCCTCTTTGAAGCATTAAAACAAGTCAAAACAAATTATTTATGGCAACTCCCTATGTTTATGTCATTGTAGATGTTATGTGATATTTATGTGGCAAACAAACATGGGTTATTCAGCAACATGCATAAATTATCATGATGAATTTATTGGCTTTATCTTTAAGCTTTTCTTTTTAGAACTGAAATATCTTGAAAGCAAGATAAATGTGGATGTGAATGATCTTTTTTTAAGATATTTATAATCATGACAGTCAAAAGTAAATTATGGCCTTTAGTCCCAAAAGGCTGTAAAATTATCATTCCATGACAGCAGTTGGCAGTGATTCCATTAATGGTAGAATAAAATTCAATGGCAATCTTTGATTTAGATATCTACAACAGCAAATCACTTGAATAAATTGGAAAAACTATTCAATTGTAAATAGGACATTTGTTGGACATTGTGAAGTTAGATGAGTCAATTGATTTAAAAAGTTGACATGTACTTTAGCATTAAGGTATAAAAATTAAAACCACAAACAAAATTATCATATATAAACAGTGGATAAATAACATTGTGAAGACTGATAGTATATCAAGTTCAGTGGCTAGATTAATTATTCGATTTAATGAAAAATACCAAAGGCAAATAATTCAAGTTTATATCCCAATAAGTTCTCACTGTCATGAGAAAGTAGAAGATTTTTATATACATATATAAAATGCTTTTAACCAAATCAAACATTTTAAAATTATTATAGGAAACATTAATGCTTCGATTGCTAAGCAATTGAATCATGATTGGGCTGAGAATAAATTTGATAATAATGACAGGAATGAACGATTATAGAGTTGAAAGAAAAACTATGCTTTATGAATTCTTTGAGAAAAATGTTAAAGGAAAATGGGCATAAAAATATACAAATTAAGGAATAGCTGAATTGGGTAATGTTCTGACCAAACATTAAGTATATATTTCAATATAACAATGTTCTAAAGAAATTTGACACAAGAAATGACTGCCAATTAGTGAGAGGAATATATGTCAATGCAGAACTTGATATAAAATTTTGGGGACATATGATAAATAAAAATGGAAAACATTCCCAACTCTAAGAAAGTGATAGCTGTAAAAGAAACCATCACTCCAAAGTATGTAAAAAATGTACAAGCTTTTCAGGAACTGTTGAATTTCTACGAAACATTTTACAGAGTAAAATCATATGTATTAACACTATTGTATGAGTTATTGCAAAAAGAAAAACACAGGGAATAGACGGATAAGCACAAATAGCATTTCAGAAAGCCAAGGATTTATTGATGTTAGAGTGACCCTTAGTGCATTGCCATAGTGATTTGAAAATGATTATTACAGATGTTTCAGATTTTGGTGTGGAGCAGATATCACCCACAAGCATGGTGAAAGTGAATGCCCAATCACTCATGCCTACAGAATGTTATCACTGAAAAAAAATATAGCCAATTAGATGAAAAAGCTCTGGCTATATTTGCAATAAAAAACTTCATCAATAAATATATATATGGACGTTTTACAGTATGTATGGACCTCATCCTAAATTTGGAATTTTTGGAAAAAATAAAAAATGCTGAACATGCAAGCCAAGAAGTTTTAAGGTGAAATGATATTTAATGATGGAATTATTAAATTTGTTTAAATTTGATTAAATTTGTTTTATAAATTAAAAAAAAAAATTTGTATGTAGATGTATTATCATGACTGGCCTGTGAAAAACAAAACTAGAAGTTTACAGAACTAAACATGTTGGATGCAATAAATATCTAAATAGCTCTAAAGTCATTGAATGTCAAACAGAAATTTTGGATATAAGAAGGTAAAAATCAGATCCTCAACAGAAGGATAAAATGTCAAACAAATTTCATTGCTATAGCAATTTGAAATGTTCATCAGTTTCTCAATTTGTAATCGCTGTACCCTGATGATTAATCAAGTCCTAATACTAGCAAAAGGATGGAAACAAGCATTAATGTTGTTACAAAAAGAACATCTTGAAGTACAGATAAAATCAGTCACACATCCATATGTGTAGTGGCCGAAAATAAATCCTGAACTTAAATAAGAGAATAAAAACTTGCTGTTATTGCCAATCTGTGCTGATTTACCAAGGAAAATTAATAAACCATGGATCATCATCATCATCATCAACCATTATCAATCCACTGCAGAATGAATGTCTCTCCAAGTTCAATCCATCTTCTCCAATCTTTAGTTTCTCTTCTCCACATCACCCCTGCACACTTTCTTATTTCATCCATCCATCTCACATGTGGTCTCCTTCTGGGTCTTTTACAATTTCTTGGAATTCAGTTTAAGATTTTAATTGTCCATCTATTATCATATCTTCAGCAATATGTCCAGCCCAACTCCACTTCAAACTTTTAATTTTTTCAATGAGGCCAGTAACACCTGTTTGTTCTCTTACCCATACATTGCATTTTCAATCTCTTCCATGCATCTCTCCATACTTCCTTGAGTGGTCTGAAGTCTCTGTATTGCTCTTCTATTAAGTGTCCAAGTCTCAGATCCATAAGTAAGAACTGGTAAAACACATTTATTAAAAACCTTCCTTTTCAAACACAGAGAAATATTTCCTTTTAGTATAAAGTTATTTCTACCAAAAGCACTCCAACCAAATTTAATTCTATGATTAATTTCATCAGTTATGTTTCCATCTGTATTAATAATCTGACCAAGGTATTTATAACTGTTAACTTCTAATTCATCATAATCAATCTTTATTTTCATATTTTGAGCAAATCGATTAAACATTAGTTTTTTTAACATTGATCTTTAGTCCTACTTTAATCTGATAACTCCTGCAACATTTCCTGCAGCTCTGAAGCATTATTTGCAAAAACAACTTCATCATCTGCAAAATCTAACTTACTTAAATAATCTCCATTTACTTTCATTCCTTTAGTTTCCCATTTTAATACACAAAATACTTCTTGCAGCAATGCTGTAAAAACTTTTGGAGATATGGAGTCACTTTGTCTTATACCCTTCTCAATATTGACTTCCCCCATATCATTATGTAATCTAGTTGTTGCTAGAGTGAAGTATTCATTTATTATTTAACACTCGCAAAAGATGCATGTGCAATTAGCTTGAAAGGCTGATCTTTGAATGTAATAAATATTCTTTAAAATATGACAATATCCTGGATCTATACCTTGATGATCCAATGCTTTAATCAGTTAAAAAATGTTTATAGAATCAAATGCCTTTTCATAATCTACAAATTCAAAACAAAATGGCAACTCATATTCATTTGCCCTTTCTATAACTTCTCTCAATACCTGGATATGATCTACTGTACTAAAACCACTTTTAAATCCAGCTTGTTCTTTTGGTTGGTGGAAATCCAATGTTCTCTGTAGACGAGTTGTAATTATCTTGGTAAAAATTTTGTATAAAACTGACAAAAGGCTGATAGGTCTGTAATTTCTAATATCTTCTTTATCACCTTTTTAAAATATTAATATTATTACTGCATTCTTCCAATCATCTGGAATACTTTATTATTTAGACATTTGGTATATAACTATGCTAAAATTTTTTCTATTTTTTCACCTGCTTCTTTTAATATATCAATTATAATTCCATCATTACGTGGAGTCTTTCCTTTCTTCATACATTTAATTGCATGTCTCACTTCTTCATTTAAAATTTTGGGCAATTCAGAAGATGTAATGGATATAGCAGGTACTTCTTCATTACTATATAATTGTTGATAAAAGTCTGCTACCTATTTCATGATTTCATCTCTCTTTTTAGTAATAATTCCATCTTTTTTTCTTATTGCAGATATAACTTTCTTACCAATACCAAAATGTTGTTTTACATTCTTGAGACTTTTATTTTCTTCTACAGCTTTCCTTGCTAGTAGTTAACAGTTATACTTCCTTATATCATTTTCAACTCTTTTCTGCACCATTTTATAAAAAGAAATTCAATCCTTTTTAATGCATCATTTTTGTATATCTTCATATTCCTTCTTTTCTTCATAAATTCTCTAGTCTCAGTAAAAATTTTATTGGTCAATTGCTGCTTTTTTCCTACTAGCTAAATTTGTTGCAGTTTTTAAAAGTGTATCAGTTATTTTCATATTAATTTCTTTCAAATTTAAATTATATTCAAAATCTCCTAATACTTGAACCCGATTTGTAAGTTCTAATTTAAATTCATTAAAATGTTTCTGAAGATTAGGAATATCAACTGTAAATATTGTTTTCCTTAATAATTTTTGTCTCTCTAATTTTACATTAACATGTATCTTACATCTTACTAATTGATGATCACTTCCTGTATTAAATTTATTAAGAACATTACAATCTTGAAATATGTATTTTCTGTTAGTCAATATATAATCCAATTCTCACGTGCCTTCATTTGGATGCTTCCATGTCCATTTTCTTTTAACATTTTTCTCAAAAAAAGAATTTATAATAAAGTTTTTCTTTTTCTGTAAACTCAACAAGTCTATGTCCTCTCTCATTTCTATTACCATAACCAAAATTATCTACAGCACTTTCATTTGTTTACCAATTCTAGCATTAAAGTCTCCCATAACAATTTTAAATTGTTGCTTACTCTGATCAGAAGCCTTTTGTACATCCATATAAAAATCTTCTACTATTTCATCACTATGAGAACTTGTTGGGCCATAAACCTGAATTATCTGCATTTGGTATCTGTTATTAAGTTGTATAACTAATTTTGCCACTCTGTCTGATACACCATCAATCTCCACAATGTTATTCTTCTACTTTTTATTTATAATAAATCCTACTCCACTTGTATTTCCAATATTTGTGCCTTTATAAAAGAGTATATGTCCACTTTTTAAATCAATTATCTCTTCACCTTTTCTTCTAACTTCACAAAGTCCAATAATGTCCCATTTAATATGACAGTTTTTCAAACCATGGATAGAGGCCAAGATATTGTGACAACGTATCCATATACATTATGTTGGACCTTTGAACAAATATCTAATATTAATAATAGTACATTTATAAGCAGATGGAGACAGTATAAGCTTATGAAAACTACGAGTACTAAATTAGTAATAAAAGTTTTATAAGAAGTGTTTACAACTCATGGATAACCTAGTACCATTTAATGGGGCAAAGTTCACTAATACACTTTTTGAAAACTACTTCATAAAGATAATCATCATGTTCTGACTCCAGTCTATCACCCAGCATTTAACAAATTCATGGAAAAGGCAGTCCAAAGTTTAAAATTTTCCTTGAGGAAAGTAAAAGTTATTAATATGGAAAAAACATTAATAGAAATCATGTTCTATCAGCATTTTCTTTCTACTGCAACAAACTGAAAAACATCTGCTTCTGTTCAATAGAAACAATATATGCATTTATCTACTCTTTTACTTATAAAAAACATCAAAAAAAGTTATTTCAAGGGAAGAAGCATACAATGCAACATTTGTAAGAATTTAGTCAGTGAAGGTGTGTGGGTTTCAGATAAATTTTTTAATAAAATGAATACCTGGCACCATTGTTGATAAAGTATCTGAAGTCATTTGAAACTGGATTGAATGTCAGAAGAGACATAGATCATTTATATGATTATGTGAGCAATTCTCTGATATGTTGATTGTAATAAATAAAAATGATGAATGTAAAAGTTTTCTCTCTATAGAGCATAATGATATATTGCCTGTTGAGCAGGATACAAAAAATAAACTTAGGTTGAGTCAAAGATGATCAGTTAACCAGATCTGAAGAATCAATACATGTAAACACCAGGCCTGATTTCTACTCCTCAGAATCAAAGAAACTGAAGAAAACCTGCTGAATATAGATTATATTTTAGAGTGCGAGGAAGGGCATTCCTGATACAAGTATTTCAAATTGTGTATAAATAAAGTTTTAATTAAACTATGTAAATTGTATGACAGCACTGGATTATTTGTACCCAGACAGATTACTCTAAAAAAAAATGTATTACAAAAAGCATTTTAAGAACAAATTGCACACAGCAGTCAGTTACAGTCAAAAGAAGGAAATGACTACCGAAAATAAAACAATGCACACTTGAAAGGAAGAAAAGATAATGCTGAATGAAGGTAGTTTTAGTAAATTGCTTACTGCTAAAGTTCAGCCGGAAGGAAATTCATATGTACTTTGCTTAGAAATGTTAACCAACTGTATAATTATTTGGCAGTGTATGGAATAAGGTATTTTCACACACTAAATATACTCTACTGAGATTCCCAAAAGTTAACAGGATTATTGATAGTAATTTCATTGTACTGTATTTGTTAAATTGTTAAAATAATGCATCAGAAAAAAAGAAATACATCTATTGACATACATTATAGTTATGTATTTATTTATTTTTTCTGACACAGATGGGATTAAGATGGTTGGAGAACACAGCAGTAGGTTAGATATTATATAATGTATAAATGTTGGAGAACACAGCACATGTTAGATATTATATGCATATATAAAGATCATCACTTATTCACCAGTGCATGTGAATTCCAGAAATCAAAAGAACATGTTAAAACCAAAGACAAGCGTATAAAATAAAATGAGAGGAAAGTTTATCAAAAACTATTTAGGCAAAACCATACCTTAAAAAGTAGCAAGACATTCTTATTTAGCCACTATACATTCTTTAGTAGCCATTAATTATTATTATGTCAGTATTTTGTATTTTAAATACAAAATAGAATTGTTTTTTTTTTACATAAAATTGATTTTAAATAGTCTTCTTTGTTGGAAGCCACTTTAGACTGCTTCTTTTTTAAAATAATGTAAATAAAACATATTTTTAGAGCAAAACCTTTAATTGCAATAACATACACATTTTGTTATCTATATTTGTTATCTGTATCTTTTTAGTTTCGTATATTATTTTAAAAGAATTGTCTTCATTTTCAATTTTATTTTATTGCCCAAACTAATTACCATAAAATGTATAAATGCGATCAATGTTATTATTATTATGTGATTACTAAGTCAGGTGTAATAGCTTGATAACATTTCAGTAAGACCTATTTGATATAAATAAGTTATAAATAGTTAGCTTCCAATACATATTAAATAAATTTGAAACACTATGACTACGAAGTGACATATGATGCTTGCGAAGTGTTTATAATTAAACTACAGAGATATACATTATAAATTACCGATTTAATGATATACATAGGTATATATTTATAAACACTATTTTACTATTCCAGCTTATAAATTATATTTAGAAATAATTATTTATATAAGAAAATTGTATTTCATGTAGTTGATAAGTTAAAACACAAAGTACAAAACAATATACTTATTATCTTGTTAAAACTTACTCAAATAAATAATCAAAATTGCATGGAAGCACTAAGTCACAATTTGTACAACATTGCTATCAGCAAAACAAAATACTGTTGAAACGTTAACCTTATCGTTTTCAATTTTACTGATCCTCATATAATGATCTATATGTTCCACATATGTATGACACACTGAGGGGTTATTATTGTCAAATTCATGCAAGTTATAAGGGAGAACTGCCACTTTTATTCAATTTTCCACACAAATGTACAATTATTATTCTTTAACTTATGTATTCTATGTAAGTTCTTCTTAAAAACAATCATTGCACCATCGTCCATATCCACGGAGAGACAATCTCAGTTGTGTAGGCAAAAATAAATAATACACACACAACTTGAATATATATATCAACAAGTTTATCACTGTTTGCTGGGGCATTATTGAAACAATATAAACAAGTACAATAAAATTAAATTACTATCTCATTTACTTTTGGGAATTACTATAGAATATATTTAGTATATGAAAATATCTTAATTTACATACTGCCAATATTATACAGCTCATTACTCTCCAAATATATTGTTTAATCATTTAATTAAAGTCAATGTGAATTTCTTTCCATCTGAACTTTAACATTAATTTACTAAAACTAACTTCAATAACATTATCTTTTCTCTCTTACGAGAAAAGCTTTGTTTACTTTCAGGAGCCCTTTCCCCCTCTCGACAGTGATTGACTGCTCTCAACTGCTATGCACTAAAGTTCTTTTTCTAATATATTTTGTCTAGAGTATTCTGGGGAAAAATAACAGTACTGTCAGTACAATTGATACACAATTTTAAATACATATACTGTCAGTGCAATTACTGCCTACCTAACTAGTAAAATCAAGAAGATCATAGCATATTCCAGGAAAAGCCCAAACTATCAATCACCATTGATACCTCTATCATAAATTAGATGGTAAGTTTAAATTTACGTGACTCTGTCATCATACTTGCATAGTAACAAAACCGGAACAATGGTGGCATGCACTGACAAAACAATACCAATGCCTGTTGAGACCGTCTGTGGTTACGCGGTTATCTGAAAGTATTGCACTGTTTTTTTACAAAGTATTCTTTTAAGGAAACTAAAATTACCTTAGGTGGTCACCTGACACATATTATGAGCATGCTAATTATAAAATAGCATTAAAAAGCATATAATCTATACTTTTACTTTCTTTTTCTGAATAGTAACCCAGCCAAAAAATTGTAACTTCGATAATGCATGGCCAAATATTATCAGTCTTCCAATGGTTTTTTTTATTTTTATTGAGAGTAACTAAAAAGGATGAATATATAACTTAAAACTGAGTGATTAATACTAAACAAAAGTGAAACAAACAATGTTAATGAATATCCAATAAAGAAGGTAAAAAACTACTAATAGTACAAAAAAGAAAGTTGTATAAAAATTGGAAATATAATAAATATGCAGATGAACATTATGAAAATGATGAGAAAAAGTAAGATAGGACGTTTACTCATTAAAAGCAGAAGGTATTAGCAAACAAATTCAGAAGAACAAGGTACTTTTCAGCATGTACAGAAATGTTAAAGTTCAAAACCAAATAATGATGAAAAAAAGTTGAACATACAAAAAAAATGAATTTTTGATTGGTCAAACCATATTCATTTGAAGATTGAATTTGAAACTTTTAATAAGTTCTTTCTTTAAAAAAAAAATGCAGAAAACCATTGTGACAATAAAAGAGATCTAATCATACCAAGAGACATTCCTAGAAAAAGACATATCCAATACAAATACTTTAAATGATTTTGGAATGCAACTATATCAAAAATTAAATTTGATAAAATTACGATTATTTTTTTTTTGGTAATGCCACATTGAAAATAAAATAATAAAACTTAAAAAAAAGATTTACTGTGTTACAGGAAAATTATGAATTGCTTTGGCAACAGCAATGAAATGAACATTTGTATAAACAGAACAAAAAAAGATAGAGCCTAGGTTCACAGCATTACTTACAGAAAAAATATTGGATAATCTAAGTACTTTAATGTGAAGAGAATAGTTAAAAAAACTAAGATACTCATTTAGTAATTTTGATGGGTAAACTATATATTAAAGCTTAATTAAAGTTTAAATAAAAAAATTGTGGAAATATCTAAAATAATTGCTTTCGTCAAAATTTCTGGATAGGGTTGGTTCTTAATTTTTTGAAAGGCTCTATAAATAAAAATAATTACAAATTCTTTTGAAAATCATACTGTTTTACAATCTAATTATCTTTTTCCATAAGTTTGAAAAAGAATTAATAACAAGAATTATAGATAAAAGAAAGCAACTTAATGTTTTTTTTTGAGAATATGTATGTATGAATCTTCTTGAAAACAATAAAGGAAAAAATTTATTTGATAAGAAAATTTAAAAAGATGACTACAGGCGTGTATTTGAGTCATATATTTAGAAGTCATATCTAGAATGTTGACTGGCTAAGATATTTTAGATTGAAATACACACAAGAAATCTAGATACTTTGTCAATGAACAGAATCTCTAAATCTGTCATCCATCAAGCAGACAATTACATATCAGATGATGTCTGCAAGTATAATCTTGAATATTCCATAATGCTGTTGAATCAGATTGGTCAAACACAATATCCTGGGAAATTCATGAAAACATTTTCTGAATCAAGATGATCTACCAACATAATGAATATGATAACTATGATTGCCCCTCATTGACAAATATTCTTTATTTACTTGCATTATTTATTCTGAGTGATCAATTTCTATATCAAATACTTTATTTTATTTTTATATTCAATATAAAAATAAATTAAAAACATTTTAGTAAATTATAAATTATTTAGTAGAAATTTTTTTTTTGATTATTTAACTTTATTACAAAGATCAATTTTAAACTGTTCCTTTCTGAATCATCCAATATGAAAAGCAATATGAAAAGGATAGCAAATGAAAATGTAATAGTAATATTAGATTATTAATCATGCTGTGATTAATTTATTTTCATACTAAATATTAAGTTTTAACTTTTTCTCCTCCAGTATTGTAATTCTACTTCAAACACAGCTTTCTAATAAACAATAATTACAAATCAAGCTTCATATTAAAAATATATATATAAATAATATTTCCCTCTTAATTAGATATAATTCTTGACGCATAACTAGAGAAATATATGTAAAAAAATTAGGGATTTTCTTACTATGTATTTACTGGAGAATAAAATTAAATGTATCCTCATGACAAAAAAAGACATATCCTTAGGCAGAACAATGTATGTTTGTGGTCAGTAACCCATTTAGATTAGAAAATTATGGTAAAAAATTAAGAGACAGAATTTCCACCACTATTAAGACTTGATTATTATTTTGACATAAATTAAGATTTAATAAATAAACTTTTTTATTTTTATTAAATTAATATGCACTTATTTTCAAAATAAAATTAATATATGTGATACTAATTAATTAATTCCTATTTTATAGATAAAAATATATAATGTAGTCATATGCATGAGAACATTACCAAAATGATAAAGTAACAATAGATGAATTGTAGTTCAAAAAGCTACACTATGATACTGCCTAGATAATATCTGTTGTCATTGTTAATTCTCCAAATATAATTTACACCTATTTGTAATAATATATTTCAACAACTCACAATTTTTATATACACACCACTTAGTATGTTTTAGTAAGCAGCATTATACATAAATTTAATACAGTACTATTTAAAAAACAAGGTCTCTAATATTCAAAAAATATCACATGCTCCTTTTAAATATCCAAAAAATGTCCTATCATGCTTTCAGCATTTCATAAAATGCCATGCACATCTTAACATTAAAAAAATATCATCTGTAGTTCTATCGACCCAACTCTTGTATAAAGAGAAAAAAAATTGTAAAGGGAATACATTTACTAATCTTTAAAAAAAAAAACCCCACTAAGCAATCAAGTTGGAAATTATTCGTTATTAATAGATGTTTATTATATTTTATACCTTATTCATATATTTTTAATGGTAAACATTAATTACCTTTAACGGACTGAAGGAATTTACAGTCTGGCATTTGCTGGGGATTGTAAGCAATGAAATAATGAAACTTGTTTTAAAAAAATGCTTGTTCTTTATTCAAACAAATTTAATATTATTTATTTTTATTAAAATATGGACTTAAATGTTTTTACTCTATATAATAATGCTTATATTAATTTATTGTTTTGGTTTCATTCTGAAAAAGGGGACTGACAAACAAAATTTAGATTTACAAGTCTCTTTTAACTACATTAAGTATAGCTAATATAATTATATTTTAATATTAAATTTCCTTCCATTAACTATATAATAACTGAAATACAGGCTTATTATATACCTGTATCAATACATGTAATATAAAGGGTATATGAGCACAGACTTTCACACGACCCACCACTCTATCTCATATCACTGATACACTTGAACACATATATGTCAAAAAGATAAATAATCACCAATATATGTATTTCATGCTAAACCAGCAATCATCAGTTGGTCCAGATTATCATCTCTACACATATATGCAATAAGTGCTCAGATATATATTAAGATAGCCAATCTTCCTACTTTAATGGACAGGTTCAATCCACTTCACACTCCAACTCTTCAACTGTCCATCCAATTGAAAATCTGATGATGGAACGCTCAAAGACCATCCTGAGGCCGAGATTGTTGTCACACCCCTGTTGACCTAAAGTCAATCTGACCCCTCATGTACAGGACATAATCCATTTAATACATATACAAGGGAAAATGGCATGTCTGTATTACAAGTGCTTAAAAGTTATATTTCTCTAAATTTTATGTGTAAGAATTTATTTTATGTGTTTGAATTTTTAGTGAGCACAGAGGGTGATATATCCATATAAGATGTAATTAATAATTAATGGAATTAAATTTATAAACTTCAATTTTGTTTGTCGGTACGCTTTTACAGAATAAAACCAAAATAGTAAGATAATATTAGCATTATTAGATACAATAAAAACATTGAACTCCATATTTTAATAAAAATAGACATTATCTTTTCGAATAGAGAACAAGCATGTTTATTTTTAAAAAAAAAAATCGTTGTTTTCTGGCTTACAATCCCCAGCCAATATCAGACCGTATATTTTTCGTCCCGCTAAAGGTAATGTTTATCTTTATTTAAATGTAGCTATTGTAATAAATAAATAATTTTATTTTTCAAAAATTACAAAAAATGGAACTTGTGTACTAAACATGCAAACGTTAGATTTAAAAAATGACTTTTTGAATTGAAGTTAATTTTAAACATTTATAATGAATACGATATATTTATGGGATTAAAAAAAATAAACAAGAGCAATTTTCGACGTTCAGTTTATTTAATTCAAATCTTATTCATATCGTATACAGAATATTTTTTTAACATTAACTAGAATCCAAAAACTCATTTTTAAAAATATAACGTTTACTAATCGCCCTGCTGTGACATAATCGTCTGACCATAATTATTCTAAGTTTGCGAATTATTTGAACATGTTAGATTTATTTTTTTAAAGATTATTATTTATTCGAGAAATTAATTTCTACAAGGGATGCGCCATATCTACCACACCCATTGAAAGCATGCCACTGCTATGTAGTCCTCAGAGCTGCTATTATAAAGCATGCTACTGCTATGTAGTCCTCAGAGCTGCTATTATTAAGTAAACGTAGTTTAATTATAAATTTAAGTATTTGATCACAAAAAGCAATGCACTTAATTCAATTATGCTTTGTCTTATGCAGTATTAATTTACATATTTAAATATCCAAAATAAACACAATAAATATTAATGCGTAATTTAAAAGTACGTTACCTACAAATTAACTTTTTGTTTATGAGAAAAAGGGCACTTCCTCCTTTCGTCTCTGCATTCTTTTTTGCATCGCCATCTAGTGGGAATATAAAAATCAAGCAAATAAATATATCAAACATTGTATTACTCTCATAGCAGTATGATATAATTCAACACATTAAACGTAATTCAATGTAAGTTTCAGAATTGTAGAAATATTAACAAAAAATTTTTGTAAATTTAAAATAAACAGATAAATAAAACACTTTACCCGAATTAACAGCTCAAAAAAGTAACTGTGATGCCGTAGATAGCAAAATCGCAATAGACAGAAAAATCAAAAAATTTCCCAAACCTCTCTACGAATTTTAAATCTCGCGGGTGAAAAAAAAAAAAAAATTGACTCTCTGATGGATTAATCACGCCAGTCACTTGGTTACCATGACAACGTTGTCATGCAAAAAACGTCGATGTCCACCGGAAGGGAAATCGGTAAGTCAAAAACGTCATCGGTTGAATTATACACAAGTACCCTATTTTATATTTGGTGTAATAAATAAAAAAAGTTTAAGAAGCGGCGATATAAATTAACAAAAAAACGCTTCCGGACTTCTTAAACCAGAAAATAAATAAGAACTTTTTGACATTTTCAGAATCCACCGCAAGCTATAAATGATAGTACAGTACTTTGTGATTATCAATATTGTGACGTAAGTGTGCAGTTATAATTATTCTAAAACGTTACGTTTGTTATTTTTCTTAAAGATTAGCAAACTATATTTAACGAATTACTTTTTTAATTTAAAAAAAAAAAAGGATTATGAATATGTACATTGTGAATATATTTGAACTTATCACTTTAAGTTTAGCAAACGTTATATTTAAAAATGCCTTTTTGAATTCAAATTAATTTTAAAAATTTATTATGAATACGATATATTTTTGGAATAAAAAATTTAGTAAACGAATAATTTTCGCCGTTCAGTTTATTTAATTCAAATCTTAGTCATATCGTATACATAATATTTTTTTAACATTAACATGAATCCAAAAACTCATTTTTTAAATACATATTTACTAATGGCGCTGCTGTGACATAATCGTCTGACCATAATTATTCTACGTTTACGAATTATTTGAACATGTTAGATTTATTTTTTTAAAGATTATTATTTGTTCGATAAATTAATTTTTACAAACGATGCGCCATATCCAGCACACCCCATTGAAAGCATGCCACTGCTATGTAGGCCTCAAGAGTTGCTATATTAGTGGTTTAATTGTAAAATTTAAGTATTTGCTCACAAAAAGCAATAGTTAATTCAATTATGCATTCTCTTATGCAGTATCAATTTACATATTTAAATATCCAAAAGAAATACAATAAATATTAATGCGTAATTTAAAAGTAAATTACCTACAAATAAACTTTTGGTTTATGAGACAAAGAACGGTTCAATCTTTCGTGATGTGATGTGATGTATTTGGCTTCTCCTTAAACGAAATCAAGAATATCTCAGCAACTATGCCCAGATAAACCTGTTAGCCACTTTATTTTCCATTCCCCACTCGAAAGTCTTCCCATATTCTGCCCCATCCCATTTCCACAACATAATCTTTGTCAACTCTATGGCCTTTAAATCTAAATCCCCCTTATCTTTTCCCAAACCCAGCATAAAAACTAATAACTCACTTTCTGTATAGTCACTTTGTTCATACCTATTCTCCCATAACTTCATTATCTGTACCCTTTCTGCTTTCAAGCATTTACATTCAATCAATAGATGCCTAATATTTTCTATACCTTCCTTACATAATTTGCATGCTAAATCACCCATAGTTTTCCATTTACATGTATATTCTCTTGTTGCTAAAGATCCCATTCGAGCCTTAAACAATAAACTACTTTCCTTACTATTATCATAAATTAACTCGCTTCCAAAATCCCATTTACTTCTATATATATTTAAACTCTTCTTACCCTCCATACTACTTCTCCATCTCTCCAACTCCCTATTTTTTATTAATGCTTCTATTCTTTTATCCCATTCCTTACCACTATAACACTCAACAATCCTCCTAACACAATCATCCCATCTTTTATACAAGTATACTGCTATAAATTCTTTATCCAAATCTTTTGCATACCACATAACCTTTCTCACCCATCTTGTTACCTGCCCTTTACTCATAATCCAATTAAACACTATTTTGGCTATTCTTTTACTATCCATAAACTGCAACTGACCAAACATTTTCATTTTACTTTTTGCATCTCTCATATAGAAACTTGACCATCCCATTTTTTCTTGAAATGCCTCCTTTGCTGTCCACACCTCTGCATCTAATGCATGTCTTCCTTACTTCCCTTTGTACTTTCTCTAAATAATCTAAAATCCTTTTACTAACACATAATGCATCATTACCATATGTTAACCCTGCTACTGCAACTCCCTTCCATACAATTCTAGCTACATCATATTTCTTATATGAAAATACTGTTAGTTTCTTTACCAAACCCTTTCTTTTCTTTGCTTCATTTACCAATTTTTTCTCCCATTCATCCAAGCAATTTTTCTGATTACATAAGATGATTCCCAAATACCTATATCTATCCACCACCCTTAACTTTATATCCCCCAATAAAAAATCTACAGCCTCTCTTTCCCCAGTATTAACCATCATTATATTTGATTTTTCTTCACTAAATTTAATCCCCATCTCTTTACTCACCCTTGCACATGTCCTCAACATAATATCCATATCTTCTCTTCTTTCTGCACATAAAAAGATATCATCCGCAAAAAAAAGACCCGACAAAGTATATACTCCTTTGCCACCTATTAACGGTATCTTTACCCCTTTTCCTAGTCTTTCTATTGCTTTCTCCATTTCACTCAAAAACAACAAAAACAAAATCGGTGACATAGGGCATCCTTGCCTTAATCCCACCCCATTTTTAACTTTAACTGATTCTATATTTCCTAATTGGTAAGTATAATAATTATTTTCATATAATTTCTTAATAATATTTACTAAAGCTTCATCCATTCCCAAATTGGCTAATCTTACCCACAATCTATTTCTATTTACTCTATCATATGCTTTCTCTATATCTATACAACTCATATATAATGATCTACATGAATTCCTACTCATCTCCATAAGTTGTGTAACTACAAACAAACTATCTCCTATATGCCTATCTGAACTAAAACCTTCTTGCATTTCCACCACTACATTATTCTCTTCCATCCATTTTACAATTCTTCCAGCTACCATATATGTGAAAACTTTATATAAAACTGATGTTACCACTATCCGTCTATAATTATTTAACTTTCTATGATCTTTACCCTTTCCTTTAAATAATAATCTTATTCTTGTATTACTCCAACTACTCGGCAAAACTGTCTTCTGTGCCATCTTATTAAAACATGATAACAACTTTGCTTTTGCTCTATGCCCTAAATTCATTACCATCTCTGCTGCCCATCCATCTAAACCTCTCGCCTTTCCACTTTTCAATCTCTTTCCTGCCTCATTCAGTTCATTTTTTGTGAACCTAATATTCCCATTACTAACTGCTTTCATGTTTTCTATCACTAATTCATTCACATCTAACATCTTTTTTATATTCATTACATATCTATGTAAGATTTTCTCTAGCTCACCTCTAGAGCTACATTCTATTCCCTCAACATCTATTAATACTATTTCTCTTTCCCCTACATTTCTCCTTTTAATGTAATTCCAAAATTTTTTTACTCCCATCTCTTCCACTTTTATTAATATCCTCCAACAATTTACTATTTAACTTCATCCTCTCTCTATAATTATCCATTTTAGCTAGCTTCTTCTTTTCTAAGTACTTTCCCCATTTAGCATTAATATCATTTTCACTTTCTTTATTCTTAATAGCACACTTATATTCTCTGCATGCTTCTTTCCTCTCTTTTACACTTTTACTAACTCTCATTTTTTTATTACTTTTATTCTTCTGCATATTCTCGACTAAAATCCTATTTGCCACTTTTTCTATTTCACCACATCAGTCCTTATACTCATCCCCAACCAACTGCTCCATTGTTTCAGCTTCTCAACATTCTTTTTGCACTGCCATCTACTGGGAATATTAAATTTTCAAACAAATAAATATAAATGTTTTCCTGTAGGTTTGTGATGATAGTATTTTAGTTGTATATTGGACTATTTCTATCATTTAATATTAAGTATTGAATGTCTTTAGAAAAAATTAACTTTATTTAAATTTTCCAATTACAATCAACTGTTAATAGTAGCACACACGTTACTATATTAATGTTATTTGTTATTAAACGAACTATTATAATTGCGCTCACTAGAGAGGAAGATGCATGGATTGAAAAAGTAAAATAATATAAATTTCAATTGAAAAATAAATGACTTGTTGTGCTTAACCTTGGATTGGTGTGTTTGTGCATTACATAACATTTTTATTCACATAACAAATTTATATATTAACGTCACCTACAGATAGCCCAAGAGTTATTAAGATCGAAACTATTTAAAAAGTTTAATGCATTATAAATAAATGAAACCATTAAGTATTTACCTTACATTTTATTTTCCCTGAATTTAGATTTTCTTTTTCAACATTTTAATATTTTTTTCACAATTAAATTTTTTTTTTTTACATTAAATTGTTTTTCAAATTTTCGATAAATTTATCATTTCTCTAATAAAGATTAATCCGGTATTCCTAACTTTATTACCAATCTTAAAATCCAATACAATTTTGATTTCATTATTTACACACACACGCCTCCTGCTATTGTCTCATTTTTGTTCATATACTTTAGTCATCAAATACTTTGTTTTGTATCTTCTCTAAATTTTTGTCATTTATACTAATCTATACAGGCAGTCGATTTCTACCATTATTTTAACAATATAAATTTATTATAATAAATTTTTAAAAAATGATTTTAATGTATATAATAAATGCATACTTACTTCAAATTTCAAAACAGAATTTAACATGTTATATTTAATATACGAAAAACTTTCTTGCCTAATTATTACACAGGAACTCGATTTTAATTGATAACTGCAAGATAGTGTATCCACATTTCTCTGATACCATAAAGAACTTAATGAATGAAATATTTCCTGTGACCAGACTGAATTGTTTCCCGCTACCTTATGTTTCTAGGATATTTCCTTTCAACCCATATTCGTGGATCTGTTAAACAAAATAACTATTTGTTTTGAAACGTGGCTTTATATCTCAATATCTGTAAAAATCTTAACAGTAAAAATGCAATTATTATTTTCATTAATGAACTAAAAATGTTGATTAAACATTTATGGAAGGGCAAAGGATTATATTTAATTATAAATTACTGAAAACGATATAAAAGTCACCAAGGTTAAAAACAATTCTTTTCCCGATAATTGTCAATTAGTTTTATTATGAAATGCTGTAGTTTAGAAAATGCCATAAAGAAATTAGCTATCAGTATGAATCAGATTCATATTCTATCATATTTTGTAATACTTCTATAGAAAAATTTTCAATTGGCACTAGAATTGAATTTTGGAGTACATCATTACTGATAGATCATTGTCTATTATTTGAATTATATTCGCATGTTTACATTAGTATCTAAGCAGACCAGTTCACCTTTTCAAATATGACTTTTCCCTATTTTTTTTAATTTATTTGACTAACAGAAAAATTGTTGTGATTTCTATCAAACAACTTAATTTATATGAATTGATAAACAACTTCGTCTAATATAAACCCTTTTTTTCTTTGGTTCATATAAAGTTTTGATCTCAGTCAACATATATGCTAGTTCATGAGTGCTATTGATATATAACATACAGCTGCAAAGAACACACTGAGCCAATATACTACTGAGAACAGAATTAACAATGTCAACTTTTGTTTTCCTATTTATTTAGATTGAAAGTTATTAATTGAATTAGAAATACAGTGATCATTAATTTATTACTAAATTGTTTTCAGAAAGCAAAACATAGACTGGATTATTATGAGATAGAGGTGACATTAGTTATTCAAACATTAGGATATCATAACATATAAACAGAACTGAATTCAAATTTATATGACTATAGAAGCAAGTTAACTTAGTTGAAGATATTGTTTTTAAGTTTGGGCTGATAGTTTGAGATTATAACATGAAAGTAATTAATAAAAGTTGGAATGAAAGTGCATCAGATGTTATGATTTAGTGGGCTCTGATCCTAGATCCAAGACTCCTCACTGACAAGAGTGATATATTTGAAACTATTCTAGGAATTTGGAATAGGAAAGTGCAGGATAGGGATTTATTAAGTACTATCAGCTGACAACTATCATTATTTTTCAATGCTTAGAGTATGTGTCAGAACAAAAATGAGATAGTTTGTTACTAAACAATCAAACTACAAGTGGAAGGAGTGTGATAGGTCATGGGTTGCTTTATTGATGAAGTGATAATGTGATAAGTTTGAGACATTGTAATAATATAACTATGAAATTTTTATTATATTTGGTTTTATTTGAAATAAGGGGAACAATTTTTTTGTTTAACTTCATGTATTTTAATTTTCTTTTGGAAAAACAAATAGGAAAATAGAGATGAGACAAGGAGCATTAAAGTTGTTCAGCATTTAATGAGAAATAAACAACACAATAAACAATACCAAGAAAGTAGAAGGACTATTTAATTAAAATTTAAAGGCATATTGTTAAAAATATGTATAATAATAAAAAATAGGGTATAAGTGGAGAAAGGGGGAAAATCTAAATATTTATTTTTGATAGAAAGGCTTTTATTTTATGAATGATGGATTAAAATATATCGATAAGTAAGAAAGTTATGTACATTTTTAACTTTTATTAACTTTCATTTTTTTTATAGCTATGAATTTCCAATTAAAAGGGAATGCAGAAAAAATCCAAGCACTAGATAATTCATCTACTGAATATATTGTATTATTTACAATTACAAACATACTTCTTAATTAAAAAATTCTACCTGGAACAACTTCTAACATGATTATATTTATGAAATAGAAAGATATATATAATAAGTTTATAAATAAGAATTTATATTAAAGTGGTAAGGAAAGCTCTTGAGTTCCTTTCCTGTATCATATAGCTAAACCATAAAATTTAGATAATAGAGTAATTCATACATGGAATGAAAATGTAGAAATGAGTTTTGAATATATAGCTTTATACATAAGAATTTTGGAGATCTTATTTTTATTTTATAGAAATGATATTTTTATAAGCAAGTGGAATGAGAATGTAAGAAAAGTGTTGTATTAATTGAAAATAAAAGTATAATGGATCCAAAACATCCACTCTTACATTATCCACCATTTCTTTTTATCTACTGTCCCAAAATACATTCTACCTAATGTGTTACTTTTGTCTACTTCAATACTATGTTACCATTAATAAATAGTGAAAAGGCAATAAAGTAAAACTATTTAGTTTGATAAGTTACACAAAAGGTTGTATAAGCTTCGTGCATTTTATTTTTAGTACTAAACCAGCTGTTATTTCTTATACCATTTGTGCTTTACTTAAATGACCTGATGTCAAATACTGCACTTTCAATGAAATACTTGCCCTTTTCTACTAGAGAATTTTATAATCTATTTGAAAATAAACTAAAATAAATGCTGCAATGTTAATCTTATTTTTAATACATAGAAAGATATTCATTAGTTCATGATGTTAAACCTGCAAAAGTATAGATAATTTGCACTGAAAGAAACATAAGAAAGAATCAATAATGAAACATTTTTCATAAATAATGAATCAAAAATATTTTAAAATTTGATAATCCTTAAAACTAGAATAAATGCTACTTAATAAACAATAATTTTAGAACACAGAAAGATATTTATTTGTTCTTGATGTTAAACCTAAAAATAATAGTTTCCACTGATGTAAAAAGATAAGATAGTATATAAATTATGAAGTATTTTAAAATCATAAATAATATAGAATCATGAACCATTCAGTAGTGTACTTAGAAATATTCTCACTTAAATTTACATTATTGTATTTCTGGTTTTGACTTCTTTGTATATAATGGTTATCTTTGTCAAGGGTGATCAGGGCATCACAAACACATCAAGATTATATTTAATTTTTTCAATATTTTCTCCAAGTAAGTAGAATGATTAGTATTGCCTTTAATTTACTGCAACATGTTGAAAAATAAAAATCATTTTCAGAGAAGTGTTTCAAAGAAATTACCTTTCAATTACATTATATATCATACTAGAAATGACATCTTTTTTTAAACTTCTAATTAATAAATTTTAGCTTATTCCTATTGAATTAAACCTGACCAACTCTACATACAGTAGTGCTACTCAGTGTAGGCTGAAGTAATCAATGGATGCAAGATGGTTTGTGCATAAAATCCCTATCTAATGCATACTTATCAATAAGAAAGGTGATAGTGGTTTAATCCCATTGAATTAACATAATACATACAAATCTGAACATTAGAATTAATGGGTAACCAGTAAATTTTTAAGCTTTATAATATTATTTAGTACAAAGGAAATTTTATGATTTATATATATGATTATGAATGGTTATAAGCCTGGATATGATCCTGCCCACATGCCAGATCTAACGGATGAGAAAATAACCTGTGTACTGTAATGCTATGCAGTCCTAGCACAGTTTGGAGACTGGCACAATGTGTCCTGATTCATTGCCCCTGATGACATGGTCTGCAGAGTTCTACAAGACTTGGAAAGGGAAAGTCACATCTAACTAGAGTCAGACTTTCATCTTTGGGTAGGATGCTGATGAAAACGATGAAATGCCTAACCAATGATTGGACATACTTTTAATTGACTAGCTGTATACCTACTTAATAATATCAAATGCAATTTAGGTTAGTTAATCCACTTTTCATCCCTTTCCGATTTTGTTATGCCCTAATATTCGAGCCCAGGGAGAGTATTGCCTTTGACACTCTTAACAGATATGAACAGATATACAAAGCAACTTCCACATCTTTATATAGGATTCAATGAGCATTTAAAATATTTGATTTACTATAAAACTATTATATGACAATTAAATAGGTGTGTGCACATGCGTAATTGATGGGTAATTGTTGAATGTCAGGACAACTCAATAAACCAAAGACCAGAATAATATAAATTCTTTAAACATTTATTGACAATGATAAATGAAATTAAAATAAAGTATTATAACAATAGTAATAATAATAAAAAAATAATATATACATATGTCACATGAATTTCTGTCATTCTATTAGCTAATAATTCTCTAGATCTTTCCTTTTTACCGCATGGTAGAAATCCACATATGATGCTCATTATTTACAAATCATGAACTGTACAAGAAAAATAAACATTAATGTTTTAAAATGAATATGATGCTGACTAGCTAAATATACATCTATTGATTTCCACAAAGCAATCTATTTGTTTTAAGTCTTCCCAGTCTAAGTTTATATATATATTGTAATGGTATATAAATATGCCGTTACATTAATTTAAAATAAAATCTTAAAGTTCGCAAATAAAAATAAAATCTATTAAAAAAAAAACTAAATGCTAAAATTAAAATGTTTGTTAAACGTATATATTCGCACAGATGCAAAACTTTAAAAATATTTTTTTAAAAAAGAAATAAATAAGTATTTGAACATACTTTTTTTATAAAAAAGTACAAGATTTAAAGATAAAATATTTTTGTAGATGGAAATGATTGTTTATTAATTATCCAAAAGCTGTGCAATTAAAAAGTCAGATGAAAAATAGATAAGAGAATAAAGAGATTTTAGTTTGACCAATGGAAGCAAATAAAGGCCCGGACCATAACGAAAAAATGGAACAGTGACGTTTTTGTTAGTGGAATCCATAGGAGGACTATAAAAAGAAAAATATTGAGTTCCCGTCAGTTTTCCAGCTTGATTTGGTGAGACGAACGATAAGACGCACTTGTCGTTCTCTCACTTATTTTAAAAAATGAAAAGACTGTGATACCAGAATAGAACAAGCTAATGCTACCTCCAAAATATCAGACCGGTCTTCCAGGAAAGTCTTCAGGGGAATTGCCAACAGGAACCTGGACTCTTCTACCGTAAGCTATATGAACTAAACAATTTTTAAAATCATAAAAAAAAGAATAATTAAGAACTTTCGTCAGGGTTTGACAAATTTAATAAACAAGCCAACTTAAATGTTAAAATGGACTCTTATCTGATTTTTGTAAGTTTCAAATCATTTAATAATGTTTAATTTTATATATTTTGCATTTGATAAAAATCATTTCCATTTATTATTGTATTTGTATCAATATTTATTGTTTAAATTTTAAATGAGGAAATTTAAGTTGGGTATAGATGTTGCATAGATTCGTTAGCGGTTAATTATGTTGCTGTTTCATAGTCAATTGGAATATATAAGTCATCGATGTCACTGCGGCATCTTATGATGAATGCTACTGGTTTTTTGTATTCCCTATGCAATTGACGTCATTGATGATTTTGTATTTTGATTGGTTGTGTTTATTTTGAAATGTTTTAAACCATGGAATCTGTGCAGTCGATCTATACTCAACATTATAAAACAAATTGTATAAAATTCATCTGTGCGAACGTATCTCAATATTAAATTTAAGTTGGGTGTGAATGGCTATATAGATTTGTAAAGTTTATATATATAGTTTAAGGGAGGGTAATCTTAGGTTATTTGTTTCATAGTTAAATTGGGTCAATGGATTAGATGTATTGATGTAATTAGTAAATGTAGCAGAGATCCGCTATGGGCAGGATTGCATATATACGCCGCACACCCCCTGTTTGCCTAATGGAATTGGATAGTAAGACGGAAGATGTGGTCCATTCCTATGGAGTTTTTTGTTTATTGTTCTTCTCGCCAACAGATGTAGCATTCCTGTTTGGTTAAGAGACAATGTCTTCTCTAACTATACTTTTCAGATGTACATTCCTGACAGTATAGTATATTTAGTGCTGTTGTATTTTCATGCTACATTGAATACATTAATGTATCAGATGGATTGACACCGGATTGACTGCGAACTTTTGGCCTAAGGTTAAATAAGGGAAAGAATATTTTCTTTTCAAATGCAGATCTATGTAGTCTATTCATACTCGACCCTCTAAATAAAATATTAAACTCATTGCAATCTATTTAAATGTAAAATTAAAAGTTAATATAAAAATCTAAAATGTTAAATTTATTCCTCAAAATTTAAATGATTCAAAATTTATATGTGCATAAATAAATGTTTGTTTGTTATTTACTGGCAGTGGCTTTTATTTTTTATATATACAAATTAAACAAGTTATTTCTTATCTCTGCGTCTCCACTGAGCTAGTGACAATGGGCTAACAATCTAAATATTTAAATAAAGTGGAATATTAACAGCGCGTATCTGCCTACTTTATAAATTTTTCTAGGCTCAAATGCCTAGATGGCACCCTTGTAGTGCAGATTGCGGTTAGATTCAATCTTCACTTTCGTTTTAATCGTTACAATATATATATATGATAGGTATAGGAATTTACACATTGATTAGGCAATGAGGTGAATTCTGTACCAAGGGTTATGATTTAATCTGTAAAAATAAATGGGAATCATACCTTCATATATGCATGAATAATCTCATGTGAAGTAGATGGAAAACTGAACTGACCTAGATTTTATTTACTATAAAAAATAACTAAGTTAATCATATCCCCTTTTCTTTTCTGCTCACTCTGAAAAATGAAATTTCTAGTAGCATAGAATGTGAATTTCTCCACCAGAATATGAAAACACAACACCGATAAAAGAAAAATCAAATAAAAATTTATAACATTAATGTATTGATCAAAATATTAGTTGAACAAAGTTCATAAAATGGTTCTAGTAGTAGTAGGAGATGATGGTAATGTGTGTTACTTTCCAACAGCAGTTTAGCCCACCAAATGATTTTCCTTGGCATGAGATGTGATGTACTGTGACTTCTCCTTAAACAGAGTCAGGAATCTCTCAGCAGCTATGCCCAGAGAAACCTGTTAGCCACATTACCTTCCTTTTCCATTGTCCACCCTAAGTTTTCCTATAATCTGCTTTATCCCATTTCCACAACATAATCTCTGTCAACTCCATGAGCTACATATCTAAACCCCCCTTATTTTTTCCCAAACCTAGCATAAAAACCAATAACTCACTTTCTGTATAATCACTTTGTTCATATTTAACCTTCCATAACTTCATTATTTGTACCCTTTCTGCTTCCAAACATTTACATTGAAGTAACAGATGCCTAATATTTTCTATGCCTTTTTTACACAACTTGCAGACTAAATCACCCATATTTTTCCATTTACATGTATATACCCTTGTTGCTAAAGATCCTGTTCGAGCCTTAAACAATAAACTACTTTCCTTACTATTATCATAAATTAACTCACACCCAATGTTCCATTTACTTCTATATATATTTAAACTCATTTTACTCTCCATAATAGTTCTCCATCTGTCCAACTCCCTAATCTTTATTAATGCATCTATTCTTCTATCCCACTCCTTCCCACTATAACACTCAACAATCTTCCTAACACAATCATCTCATCTTTTGTACAAGTATACTGACATAACTTCTTTATCCAAATCTGCATACTGCATTACCTTTCTCACCCATCTTGTTGCCTGCCCTTTACTGGTAATCCAATTAAATACTATTTTGGCTATTCTTTTATTATCCATAAACTGCAATCTACCAAACATTTTCAATTTGCTTTTTGCATCCCTCATATAAAAACTTGACCATCCCATTTCTCCTTGAATTGCCTCTTTTGCTGTCCACACCTCAGCATCTAATGCATGTCTTCCTACTTCCCTTTGTACTTTTTCTAAGCAATCTAATACCCCTTTACTAACACATAAAGCATCATTGCTGTATGTTAACCCTGCTACTGCCACTCCCTTCCATACAATTCTAGCTACATCATATTTATTATATGAAAACACTGTTAGTTTCTTTATCAATCTCTTTCTTTTCTTTGGTTCATTTATCAATTTTTTCTCCCATTCATCCAAGCAATTTTTCTTATTGCTCAAGATGATTCCCAAATAACTATATCTATTCGCCACACTTAACTTTATATCCCCCAATAAGAAATCTTTGTCTTCTCTTTTCCCAGTATTCACCATCATTATATTTGATTTTTCTTCACAATTTAATCCCCATATTTTTACCCACCCTTGCACATGTCCTCAGCATAACTTCCATATGTTCTCTTCTTTCTGCACACAAAAAAACATCATCCACAAAAAAAGACCCGGCAATGTATATATTCCCTTCCCACCTATTAACAGTATCTCTATCCCTCTTCCTAGACTTTCTATTGCTCTCTCCATTTCACTCAAGTACAACACAAACAAAATAGGTGACATAGGGCATCCTTGCCTCAGTCCCACCCCATTTTTAACTTTAACTGATTCTATATCCCCTAATTGATATGTATAGTAATTATTTTCATATAATTTCTTAATAACACCCACTAAAGCTTCATCCATTTCCACATTTGCTAAACTTATCCATAATCTATTTCTATTCACTCTATCATATGTCTTCTCTATATCTATAAAACTCATATATAACTGTCTATCTGAATTTCTACTCATATCTATAAGTTGTGTAACTACAAATAAACTATCTCCTATATGCCTATCTGACCTAAACCTCCTTGCATTTCCCCCACTACATTATTTTCTTCCATCCATTTTGCAACTCTTCCAGCCACCATATATGAAAAAACTTTATATAAAACTGATGTTACCAGTATTGGTCTATAATTATTTAACTTTCTATGATCCTTACCTTTTCCTTTAAATAATAATCTTACTCTTGTATTACTCCCACTACTTGGAAAAACTCTCTTCTGTGCCATCTTATTACAACATGATAGTAACTTTATTTTCACCCTATGCCCCAAATTCATTACCATCTCTGCTGCCCATCCATCTAATCCTCTTGCCTTACCACTTCTCAATTTTTCCCCTGCCTCATTCAGCTCTATTTTCTGTAAACCTAATATTCCCATTACTATATGCTTTCATATTTTCTATCCCTCTGTCCTTCACATCTGACATCTTTTCTATATTCATGACATAACTATTCAATATTCTCTCTAATTCTTCTCTAGAGCTACACTCTATTCCCTCCTCATCCCGTAATACTATCTCTCTCTCCCCTAAATGTCTCCTTTTAATGTAATTCCAAAATTTTTTACTACCATCTCTTCCACTTTTATTAATATCATCCAATAATTTACTATTTAGTTTCATTCTCTCTCTATAATTATCTATTTTAGCTAACTTCTTCTTTTCTAAATACTTTTCCCATTTAGCATTAATATCTTTTTCACTTTCTTTGTTCTTAATAGCACACTTATATTCTCTGCATGCTTTCCTCCTCTCTTTTACTAACTTTCATTTTTTATTACTTTTATTCTTCTGAATATTCTCACCTAAAACCGTATTTGCCACTTTTTCTATTTCATCACACCAGTCCTCATACTCATTTCCAACCAACACTTCCATGGCTTTTTCAACTTGTATTTTAAACTCTTCTCACTTATTTTTATCATTCATTCTCCATCCACATCTTTCACTATTGTTTCTACTTTTATTTCTATTTTCCATCACATTACTAACCATTTCAATTACAACAAAATTATAATCACTATTACATACTCTCTCTTCATTATCAAACACAAGGATAGATCACACATTGGTGTCTCCTGGTGGTGTGTATAGTAAACACCTTGATCCTTAGCTGATTCACCTTTAAATATTCTTGTGCTTGCTCATTTTAAACTGCAGGCATCGTTTTGCGTCTTACAATAAAGTAGAATGAAAATAGAGGTCGTATGCAAACATGTTAGGGAAGATCACGATTTCACAATAGCATGTTTTACTTTAGTCCATCTTCATCTTAAAGTACCATTAAATAATTATTTGTCATCATAAATTATCTTAGATAATATAAAATAAATTTTATATATATATATATTAAAAGAGTTCTTTCATTTTTACTTTCTATTATTAGCATAATTAATTTTCATTTTTCTTTGTTTTTTGAAAAGATTTAAAATATTAAAATTATTTCAGTCAAGATCAGAACATGATTCAAGTATCCCAAAAATCTATAAATTGTTCTTACTTTTTATTTCTCACCTTTTTTTTTACTAAATTTGATGGAATTTGAAGTAAAATGTTTGATTTTAAAAAAAATTTCTATCATTCAAATAAAAAAAAGAAAAACTCCATTTTAGTGTTTGAAATTTTCTATTCAATTGCTATTACCCTACTGTAGTAGATGTTTTGTTGACAAGAAGAATGATTTTAAAAAGGGTTCTGTTTTTATGCAGTCCGTGACATGCTCAGATCTTCATTTGTTGTTGAATAAGCAGGGCTGCCTATTGTTTAAATACACTTCATTGATAAAAAAATAATAAAATCATAGTTCTATTTTCACACTATTCTATGGCTACCTAACTTGACTTCAGGTTATCTCTCAGTCACTTGACTACAAATTACATTATACTATTGTTAAATTTAGATTTAGAAACAAGTTATCAACGTTTATTAATCAATTATCGCATGTATACATAATTGGGTGCTGCGGTGCAGTCTTGGCCATTTTACTATTAACACCCAGAGTGAAAAGAAAAACAATGGTATGGGAAAATACATCCACATCGATTGTAATGCATTGACTACACCTTCGAGTCATGCATTCATTTGGGCTTTGCCCCATATGCTAAAAATGCTTCACATTACATTGATATAAACACCCATATATCCCCCCACCAGCATCAACCTAATTACAAAACAAACATTCTGAAATCATACCTCTTTAAAATATACAGAAACGAACTTGAATATAAAGTTATTAATTGAAAATTGCTAGGGGAAATTTACAATAAAGTAAACCCAATGACACCCATCATAAGGTGCCACATTGACAGCAACAACTTAAAGATATACCAGTAAATACATTTAGATACTCAGAATGAGGTGTCTTATTTATTGATATATATATAATGAGGTGTCTTATTTATATATATATATATATGAAAATCTAAGAAATATCTAACATAAACGTCAATGAACTACACCACAAGTTAAATTTAATACATTTTAATAATTCAGTTAATAAATATAAAAATAAATAAATGAAATAGAAATGATTGAATTAGCACACATATATATAATATAGCAAACACACACACACACACATATATATATATATATATATATCCTAATAACTGATTTAGAATTCTTTAAGTCATATAAGAGTTTATATTTTATATTATCAATTGAAAGTTTGTTAAAGATATTGAATAAATGAAAGAGTTCATACTTTCCGTGCGAAGCCTGAAGTCTGTCTTGATCATGAGAGATCTGAAGCCCATTTAAAAGAGGATAAAGATTTGAGAAGGTGCATGATGTCAAAATTCGATTACTACAATAAAGTTATAATTCAAATGGAAAAACTTAAATTTAAAAAAGTTGGCAAAATACACATTGAAAATTTGCGTGTAAAGTTTATTGATGATATTTTAAAAAAAAGCTAAAAGAATTAAATATATAGATGCTCATACATATTATCATCTATATCCATCTGCTGCAATTTGTCCTAGGATATTTTCGAATATTTAATTACATAAACAAGATAAGTCTTTAAGATTAATGGTTAACTTCAGTAGATCATTTTATTATGAGAACTGTAGATTTATAGAAACATTATTGAAAGATGTTCTTGAATTTCGAAAATATACTATTAGTTCATCATTTGATTTTGTAATGAAAATTCATAATATTAATATTAGTGAAAATAATAGTATGTGTACATTTGATATATGTGAGATGTATGGTTCAATAGATAGATTAAAATCTATACAAATTATATTGGATGGTTTAATGTTAAAAAAGTTGATGTTAAAAAAGTAAAATTTATTAATGATGTGTTATACTTTATTGATAAAAATATATATGCTATGTTTAATGAAGATTATTATAAATTGGATAATGGTTGGCCTATGGGTCTTCCAGTAGTATCATAAATATGTACTTTTGTAATATCAACATATGAAGATATAATTCTTAATAATATGTTATCAAGATATTAAAATATATTACAGGAATGTTGATGATATTTTTGTTTGTGGAACTTCAGATGTTATCAATTTGTTATTTAATAAATTAAATAGTTTAGAATGTTTAAAATGCAGTAAATCTTTTGAAGAAAAAATGTCAATTCAGTATTTGAATATTAAAGTTACTCGTAATAAAAACAAAATATATTATTGTATGATAATAAAAGATATTAAAAAAAGAGGATATATTCCTTGGGACCCAAATATGCCAATAATACATAAATTATCTGGTTTAAAATCATTTTTATTTAAAAATAATAAGTTATGTAAATATAAATCAAATAAAATAAGTAATATAAATGTATTTACTATGGATTTATTAAATATTGGATATAATCATAAATTAATTTATAATATTGTTAGTAAGTTTAATAATAATTGTAATATGTTAAGAGCTATAGATATTGATAAAATGAAATATACTTGGATATCAGTATACTTTATTTGTAATGAACAAGTGAAATTGATAAGGCAAATATATAAAAATATATTAGAGTCACATTTTATACTACTTTTAATTTAAATAGATTGATAAATAATTAAAAAAATAGATGTAGTATTTTAAATCAAAGTTGTGCAACATGTAAATGGTGGTGTGTTTCTGGAAAAGCATATATAGGGGAATCTCGGTGTATATTGGAGAAAATGTCAAAGGAGCATTTATTGCTATATAAACAAGTGTAAAAATCAAGATAAGAGAGTGTTAGAATTTATGACATATCACCTTTAGTATTCTTTGATCATAATGTTACATGTATATATGGTTTTGATTTTAATAAAGTTAAGATTTTATGTATTAAAAGAAATAATAATAAATGTAAAATTAAAGAAGCTATGTTAAAAGAAATGGAAAGCAGCATTTGATAAATAGACAAACTGCTAATATAAAAATTAATGAATTGTGGGAAAGTTGATGTATGATGTAATTGTTTTTGTAGACATTTATAATGTTTTTTTGTAACTGAATTTGAATATAGTTGATAATGACTACTTAGATAGTCGAAAGTATTTCTATTAAATTATAGTAGATATTTCTTTTTAAAATATTATTTACTGTATTAATTATTCAATTAGTTTATATAGCATGATGTTTTTTATAAACTATAATATTTAAACAGCTTTCAAACACTTAAAATTCACCCATACAAAAGCATTTGGGTTCGAAAAGATAGATGGCCAGGCCATTCTATCTTTTCCAAAGACTTTATTATGTGTTTGAAGTGTTAGTATTCATTCATTTTATAGTTAAAATCCAAAGCGCATGTGCAATAGTCTAATGCTGTTTAAATATTATATATAAATTATTGTATTGTTTTTTGAAGAATTATATATATTTGTTTATAATTGTAATACAGACATTGATTACTAATATATATATATATATATATATATATATATATATATATATATATATAATATATGGGATTATATATATATATATATATATATATATATATAATCCCAGTGCATAACTGAAATAAATATACAAATATTCAACATTAAAATGGTTTTAAGAAACTAATGTATTTATATATTAGTTCACAAAGAGCAAAAGTGGATTTCTTAACCATGTGGGGTGATTTAATGTTTAATATATATTTATTATTATTACAATTATAAATTTTTAATTATTGACTAATAAATTTAGAGTTGATTTAAAAATTTAGAATGTCTGATTATTTTTCTTTTGAATGCACAAGGTAATTTTGATACTTGATTTTTGATCCAAGATCAAACCATTTTTGGTAAACAAAATAAAATTAGATATATGTATATTTTGATACATCATTATTAAAGCCAAGTAGATATAATTTTATATTTGTTATTGCATTTATATATTTGTTTACTTATCTAAGTCAATATTACTAGTAGAAATAGTTTCATTAGTTCAGCATTAATTATTTATTTGCATATATTATCCTTTACAAAAATCTTAATTGATTTTGCTGTCATTAATCAAGATTAATCTTAATTATTTTTAAACTTTTTTGAAGTGGAAATCATAAATTTTATTCACTAGTATAATGCAACGTTATCTTTGGCTTGGATAGTTGCCAATTATCATCATTTTGTTTGTTATAATATTTATTTTTATAATAGATTGATTGAAGATTAAAGTAGATGAATAATATCAGTGATTGTAAGTCAGTAAATATTGAACACTGTAAAATGTGAAATTATCTAATAGATTTATTGATAGTAAATTATTGGAGTGTTTAATTTTAAAACATCATTTAAGTAATAATTGCACATTGATCTAATGTAGAGTATGTATGAAGTATTTGTAATATATTTAATGTTTTAAAATAGGTATAAAACTGAGTAAAGGTTAATTGATTTAAACATTATAAATAGTGTAAGTTTATAAAAACATTTTCAAGATGTAATTATAATTATTTCAAAACTCACTGATTTAAATAGAATGTCATTAAATATTAAACTAAATTTGCATTACTATAAATACTATTAGATTAGTAAAGTAGGTTGGAATTTAGTTATTGATTTGAATTTAATTTTATTCAATTATCAATCAAATGGATATCTTAGGCATACATCATTGTTTAGGACAATGAAATATGGTTTCACTGCTTATTGTACTTTACTTTGGGAATAGTGAATAGAATTGTTGATGTCTGAAGAGTTGTTGTTTATTTTTTGTTTTAAATACTATCTGCATAAATTAGATTTTAACAGGGATTGTTATGAGTATGTAGTGGACAATCTCAATAATTATGTTCTGGAAATATTGTTATTGCCTAGTGTGATCAATAACTGAGCTAGATAATTTTACACCGGTTCTAAGTTACTGTTTGTGGGTGTATGTTTTGTTGTGTTATGAAGCAGTATAAATTTTAAAGGCATTTTTAATGATCTTTTATTTCCATATAGTATCAATAATAAGTTGTTTTCTAAAACCCTATTGGTCAATTTTTTTTTGTTTTATGACAAATGTAGAAATGAGATAGAAAATCAATTATTGTGACAAAGTAGTTACCTGATGATGATCTTGTACAAGTGATAATTGTTATAAAATGCCAAAACAACTTTTGGGCTTTTATAAAATGAGATTCCACATTTAGATTAGTTGTATATTATTATGATGACACAATTCTG
>JAQFVV010011397.1:0-43203 GCA_028023455.1 Epiperipatus broadwayi | reverse complement strand
CAAAATTTAAATGATGCAAAATTTAAATAAATGTTTGTTTGTTATTTACTGGCAGTGGCTTTTATTTTTTTATATATACAAATTAAACAAGTTATTTCTTATCTCTGCGTCTCCACTGAGCTAGTGACAATGGGCTAACAATCTAAATATTTAAATAAAGTGGAATATTAACAGCACGTATCTGCCTACTTTATAAATTTTTCTAGGCTCAAATGCCTAGATGGCACCCTTGTAGTGCAGATTGCGGTTAGATTCAATCTTCACTTTCGTTTTAATCGTTACAATATATATTTATGATAGGTATAGGAATTTACACATTGATTAGGCAATGAGGTGAATTCTGTACCAAGGGTTATGATTTAATCTGTAAAAATAAATGGGAATCATACCTTCATATAAGCATGAATAATCTCATGTGAAGTAGATGGAAAACTGAACTGACCTAGATTTTATTTACTATAAAAAATAACTAAGTTAATCATATCCCCTTTTCTTTTCTGCTCACTCTGAAAACTGAAATTTCTAGCAGCATAGAATGTGAATTTCTCCACCAGAATATGAAAACACAACACCGATAAAAGAAAAATCAAATAAAAATTTATAACATTAATGTATTGATCAAAATATTAGTTGAACAAAGTTCATAAAATGGTTCTAGTAGTAGTAGGAGATGATGGTAATGTGTGTTACTTTCCAACAGCAGTTTAGCCCACCAAATCATTTTCCTTGGCATGTGATGTGATGTACTGTGACTTCTCCTTAAACAGAGTCAGGAATCTCTCAGCAGCTATGCCCAGAGAAACCTGTTAGCCACATTACCTTCCTTTTCCATTGTACACCCTAAGTTTTCCCATAATCTGCTTTATCCCATTTCCACAACATAATCTCTGTCAACTCCATGAGCTACATATCTAACCTCTTCCTTATTTTTTTCCAAACCTAGCATAAAAACCAATAACTCACTTTCTGTATAATCACTTTGTTCATATTTACCCTTCCATAACTTCATTATTTGTACCCTTTCTGCTTCCAAACATTTACATTGAAGTAACAGATGCCTAATATTTTCTATGCCTTCCTTACACAACTTGCAGACTAAATCACCCATATTTTTCCATTTACATGTATATACCCTTGTTGCTAAAGATCCTGTTCGAGCCTTAAACAATAAACTACTTTCCTTACTATTATCATAAATTAACTCACACCCAATGTTCCATTTACTTCTATATATATATTTAAACTCATTTTACTCTTCATACTAGTTCTCCATCTGTCCAACTCCCTAATCTTTATTAATGCATCTATTCTTGTATCCCACTCCTTCCCACTATAACACTCAACAATCCTCCTAACACAATCATTTCATCTTTTGTACAAGTATAATGACATAACTTCTTTATCCAAATCTTCTGCATACTGCATTACCTTTCTCACCCATTTTGTTGCCTGCCCTTTACTGGTAACCCAATTAAATACTATTTTGGCTATTCTTTTATTATCCATAAACTGCAATCTACCAAACATTTTCAATTTGCTTTTTGCATCCCTCATATAAAAACTTGACCATCCCATTTCTCCTTGAATTGCCTCTTTTGCTGTCCACACCTCAGCATCTAATGCATGTCTTCCTACTTCCCTTTGTACTTTTTCTAAGCAATCTAATACCCCTTTACTAACACATAAAGCATCATTGCTGTATGTTAACCCTGCTACTGCCACTCCCTTCCATACAATTCTAGCTACATCATATTTATTATATGAAAACACTGTTAGTTTCTTTATCAATCTCTTTCTTTTCTTTGGTTCATTTATCAAGTTTTTCTCCCATTCATCCAAGCAATTTTTCTTATTGCTCAAGATGATTCCCAAATAACTATATCTATTCGCCACACTTAACTTTATATCCCCCAATAAGAAATCTTTGTCTTCTCTTTTCCCAGTATTCACCATCATTATATTTGATTTTTCTTCACAATTTAATCCCCATATTTTTACCCACCCTTGCACATGTCCTCAGCATAACTTTCATATGTTCTCTTCTTTCTGCACACAAAAAAACATCATCCGCAAAAAAAGACCCGGCAATGTATATACTCCCTTCCCACCTATTAACGGTATCTCTATCCCTCTTCCTAGACTTTCTATTGCTCTCTCCATTTCACTCAAGTACAACACAAACAAAATAGGTGACATAGGGCATCCTTGCCTCAGTCCCACCCCATTTTTAACTTTAACTGATTCTATATCCCCTAATTGATATGTATAGTAATTATTTTCATATAATTTCTTAATAACACCCACTAAAGCTTCATCCATTTCCACATTTGCTAAACTTATCCATAATCTATTTCTATTCACTCTATCATATGCCTTCTCTATATCTATAAAACTCATATATAACTGTCTATCTGAATTTCTACTCATATCTATAAGTTGTGTAACTACAAATAAACTATCTCCTATACACCTATCTGACCTAAAACCTCCTTGCATTTCCCCCACTACATTATTTTCTTCCATCCATTTTGCAACTCTTTCAGCCACCATATATGGAAAAACTTTATAGAAAACTGATGTTACCAGTATTGGTCTATAATTATTTAACTTTCTATGATACTTAACTTTTCCTTTAAATAATAATCTTACTCTTGTATTACACCAACTACCTGGAAAAACTCTCTTCTGTGCCATCTTATTACAACATGATAGTAACTTTATTTTCGCCCTATGCCCCAAATTCATTACCATCTCTGCTGCCCATCCATCTAATCCTCTTGCCTTACCACTTCTCAATTTTTTCTCTGCCTCATTCAGTTCTATTTTCTGTAAACCTAATATTCCCATTACTATATGCTTTCATATTTTCTATCCCTCTGTCCTTCACATCTAACATCTTTTCTATATTCATGACATAACTATTCAATATTCTCTCTAATTTTTCTCTAGAGCTACACTCTATTCCCTCCTCATCCAGTAATACTATCTCTCTCTCCCCTAAATGTCTCCTTTTAATGTAATTCCAAAATTTTTTACTCCCACCTCTTCCACTTTTATTAATATCATCCAATAATTTACTATTTAGTTTCATTCTCTCTCTATAATTATCTATTTTAGCTAACTTCTTCTTTTCTAAATACTTTTCCCATTTAGCATTAATATCTTTTTCACTTTCTTTGTTCTTAATAGCACACTTATATTCTCTGCATGCTTTCCTCCTCTCTTTTACACTTTTACTAACTTTCATTTTTTTATTACTTTTATTGTTCTGAATATTCTCACCTAAAACCGTATTTGCCACTTTTTCTATTTCATCACACCAGTCCTCATACTCATTTCCAACCAACTCTTCCATGGCTTCTTCAACTTGTATTTTAAACTCTTCTCACTTATTCTTATCATTAATTCTCCATCCACATCTTTCACTATTCTTTCTACTTTTATTTCTATTTTCCATCACATTACTAACCATTTCAATTACAACAAAATTATGATCACTATTACATACTCTCTCTTCATTATCAAACACAAGGATAGATCACACATTGGTGTCTCCTGGTGGTGTGTATAGTAAACACCTTAAACCTTAGCTGATTCACCTTTAAATATTTTTGTGCTTGCTCATTTTAAACTGCAGGCATCGTTTTGCGTCTTACAATAAAGTAGAATGAAAATAGAGGTCGTATGCAAACATGTTAGGGAAGATCACGATTTCACAATAGCATGTTTTACTTTAGTCCATCTTCATCTTAAAGTACCATTAATTAATTATTTGTCATCATAAATTATCTTAGATAATATAGAATAAATTTTACATATATATATTAAAAGAGTTCTTTCATTTTTACTTTCTATTATTAGCATAATTAATTTTCATTTTTCTTTTTTTTTTGAAAAGATTTAAAATATTAAAATTATTTCAGTCAAGATCAGAACATGATTCAAGTATCCCAAAAATCTATAAATTGTTCTTACTTTTTATTTCTCACCTTTTTTTACTGAATTTGATGGAATTTGAAGTAAAATGTTTGATTTAAAAAAAAATTTCTATCATTCAAATAAAAAAAAGAAAAACTCCATTTTAGTGTTTGAAATTTTTTATTCAATTGCTATTACCCTACTGTTGTAGATGTTTTGTTGACAAGAAGAATGGTTTTAAAAAGGGTTCTGTTTTTATGCAGTCCGTGACATGCTCAGATCTTCATTTGTTGTTGAATAAGCAGGGCTGACTATTGTTTAAATACACTTCATTGATAAAAAAATAATAAAATCATAGTTCTATTTTCACACTATTCTATGGCTACCTAACTTGACTTCAGGTTATCTCTCAGTCACTTGACTACAAATTACATTACACTATTGTTAAATTTAGATTTAGAAACAAGTTATCAACGTTCATTAATCAATTATCGCATGTATACATAATTGGGTGCTGCGGTGCAGTCTTGGCCATTTTACTATTAACACCCAGAGTGAAAAGAAAAACAATGGTATGGGAAAATACATCCACATCGATTGTAATGCATTGACTACACCTTCGAGTCATGCATTCATTTGGGCTTTGCCCCATATGCTAAACATGCTTCACATTACATTGATATAAACACCCATATATCCCTCCACCAGCATCAACCTAATTCCAAAACAAACATTCTGAAATCATACCTCTTTAAATTATACAGAAACGAACTTGAATATAAAGTTATTAATTGAAAATTGCTAGGGGAAATTTACAATAAAGTAAACCCAATGAAACCCATCATAAGGTGCCACATTGACAGCAACAACTTAAAGATATACCAGTAAATACATTTAGATACTCAGAATGAGGTGTCTTATTTATTGATATATATATATATATAATGAGGTGTCTTTATATATATATATATATATATATATATATGAAAATCTAAGAAATAACTAACATAAACGTCAATGAACTACACCACAAGTTAAATTTAATACATTTTAATAATTCAGTTAATAAATATAAAAATAAATAAATGAAATAGAAATGATTGAATTAGCAAACACACACATAAATCATATAGAAATGATTGAATTAGCAAACACATATATATATATATATATTAATAACTGATTTAGAATTCTTTAAGTCATATAAGAGTTTATATTTTATATTATCAATTGAAAGTTTGTTAAAGATATTGAATAAATGAAAGAGTTCATACTTTCTGTGAGAAGCCTGAAGTCTGTCTTGATCATGAGAGATCTGAAGCCCATTTAAAAGAGGATAAAGATTTGAGGAGGTGCATGATGTCAAAATTCGATTACTACAATAAAGTTATAATTCAAATGGAAAAACTTAAATTTAAAAAGGTTGGCAAAATACACATTGAAAATTTGCGTGTAAAGTTTATTGATGATATTTTAAAAAAAGCTAAAAGAATTAAATATATAGATGCTCATACATATTATCTATATCCATCTGCTGCAATTTGTCCTAGGATATTTTCGAATATTTAATTACATAAACAAGATAAGCCTTTAAGATTAATGGTTAACTTCAGTAGATCATTTTATTATGAGAATTGTAGATTTATAGAAACATTATTGAAAGATGTTCTTGGATTTCGAAAATATACTATTAGTTCATCGTTTGATTTTGTAATGAAAATTCATAATATCAATATTAGTGAAAATGATAGTATGTGTACATTTGATATATGTGAGATGTATGGTTCAATAGATAGATTAAAATCTATACAAATTATATTGGATGCTTTAATGTTAAAAAAGTTGATGTTAAAAAAGTAAAATTTATTAATGATGTGTTATACTTTATTGATAAAAATATATATGCTATGTTTAATGAAGATTATTATATATTGGATAATGGTTGGCCTATGGGTCTTCCAGTAGTATCATAAATATGTAGTTTTGTAATATCAAAATATGAAGATATAATTCTTAATAATATGTTATCAAGATATTAAAATATATTACAGGAATGTTGATGATATTTTTGTTTGTGGAACTTCAGATGTTATCAATTTGTTATTTAATAAATTAAATAGTTTAGAAGGTTTAAAATGCAGTAAATCTCTTGAAAAAAAAAAGTCAATTCAGTATTTGAATATTAAAGTTACTCGTAATAAAAACAAATTATATTATTGTATGATAATAAAAGATATTAAAAAAGAGGATATATTCCTTGGGACCCAAATATGCCAATAATACATAAATTATCTGGTTTAAAATCATTTTTATTTAAAAATAATAAGTTATGTAAATATAAATCAAATAAAATAAGTAATATAAATGTATTTACTATGGATTTATTAAATATTGGATATAATCATAAATTAATTTATAATATTGTTAGTAAGTTTAATAATAATTGTAATATGTTAAGAGCTATAGATATTGATAAAATGAAATATACTTGGATATCAGTATCCTTTATTTGTAATGAACAAGTGAAATTGATAAGGCAAATATATAAAAATATATTAGAGTCACATTTTATACTACTTTTAATTTAAATAGATTGATAAATAATTAAAAAAATAGATGTAGTATTTTAAATCAAAGTTGTGCAACATGTAAATGGTGGTGTGTTTCTGGAAAAGCATATATAGGGGAATCTCGGTGTATATTGGAGAAAATATCAAAGGAGCATTTATTGCTATATAAACAAGTGTAAAAATCAAGATAAGAGAGTGTTAGAATATATGACATATCACTTTTAGTATTCTTTGATCATAATGTTACATGTATATATGGTTTTGATTTTAATAAAGTTAAGATTTTATGTATTAAAAGAAATAATAATAAATGTAAAATTAAAGAAGCTATGTTAAAAGAATTGGAAAGCAGCATTTGATAAATAGACAAACTGCTAATATAAAAATTAATGAATTGTGGGAAAGTTGATGTATGATGTAATTGTTTTTGTAGACATTTATAATGTTTTTTTGTAACTGAATTTGAATATAGTTGATAATGACTACTTAGATAGTCGAAAGTATTTCTATTAAATTATAGTAGATATTTCTTTTTAAAATATTATTTACTGTATTAATTAATCAATTAGTTTATATAGCATGATGTTTTTTATAAACTATAATATTTAAACAGCTTTCAAACACTTAAGATTCACCCATACAAAAGCATTTGGGTTCGAAAAGATAGATGGCCAGGCCATTCTATCTTTTCCAAAGACTTTATTATGTGTTAGAAGTGTTAGTATTCATTCATTTTATAGTTAAAATCCAAAGCGCATGTGCAATAGTCTAATGCTGTTTAAATATTATATATTAATTATTGTATTGTTTTTTGAAGAATTATATATATTTGTTTTTAATTGTAATACAGACATTGATTTTACTATAATATATATATATATATATATATATATATATATATATATATATATATATATATATATATATATATATATATATATATATATATATATATAATCCCAGTGCATATTCTTACTGAAATAAATATACAAATATTCAACATTAAACCATGGTTTTAAGAAATTCTAATGTATTTATATATTAGTTCACAGAGAGCAAAACTGGATTTCTTAACCATGTGGGGTGATTTAATGTTTAATATATATTTATTATTATTACAATTATAAATTTTTAATTATTGACTAATAAATTTAGAGTTGATTTAAAAATTTAGAATGTCTGATTATTTTTCTTTTGAATGCACAAGGTAATTTTGATACTTGATTTTTGATCCAAGATCAAAACATTTTTGGTAAACAAAATAGAATTAGATATATGTATATTTTGATACATTATTATTAAAGCCAATTAGATATAATTTTATATTTGTTATTGCATTTATATATTTGTTTACTTATCTAAGTCAATATTACTAGTAGAAATAGTTTCATTAGTTCAGCATTAATTATTTATTTGCATATATTATCCGTTTACAAAAATCTTAATTGATTTTGCTGTCATTAATCAAGATTAATCTTAATTATTTTTAAACTTCTTTGAAGTGGAAATCATAAATTCTATTGACTAGTATAATTTAAAAGTTATCTTTGGCTTGGATAGCTGCCAATTAGCATCTTATTGTTTGTTATAATATTTATTTTTATAATAGATTGATTGAAGAATAAAGTAGATGAATAATATCAGTGATTGTAAGTCAGTAAATATTGAACACTGTAAAATGTGAAATTATCTAATAGATTTATTGATAGTAAATTATTGGAGTGTTTAATTTTAAAACATCATTTAAGTAATAATTGCACATTGATCTAATGTAGAGTATGTATGAAATATTTCCAATATATTTAATGTTTTAAAATAGGTATAAAACTGAGTAAAGGTTAATTTATTTAAACATTATAAATAGTGTAAGTTTATAAAAACGTTTTCAAGATGTAATTATAATTATTTCAAAACTCATTGATTTAAATAGAATGTCATTAAATATTAAACTAAATTTGCATTACTATAAATAATATTAGATTAGTAAAGTAGGTTGGAATTTAGTTATTGATTTGAATTTAATTTTATTCAATTATCAATCAAATAGATATCTTAGGCATACATCATTGTTTAGGATAATATATGGTTTCACTGCTTATTGTAGTTTACTTTGGTAATAGTGAATAGAATTGATGTCTGAAGAGTGTTGTTTATTTTTGTTTTAAATATATCTGATAAATTAGATTTTAAAGGGATTGTTATGAGTATGTAGTGGAAATTAATAATTATGTTCTGGAAATATTGTTATTGTAGTGTGATAATAATGAGTAGATAATTTTAAGGTTTAATTATGTTTGTGGGTGTATGTTTTGTTTGTTATGAAGAGTATAAATTTTAAAGGTTTTTAATGATTTTTATTTCATATAGTATAATAATAATTGTTTCTAAAATATTGGTAATTTTTTGTTTTATGAAAATGTAGAAATGAGATAGAAAATAATTATTGTGAAAAGTAGTTATGATGATGATTTGTAAAGTGTAATTGTTAAAAATAAAAAATTTGGGTTATGAAATATGGTTTCACTGCACATTTAGATTAGTTCTATATTATTATGATGTCACAAGTCTGAGACATACTAAAGTTTTTATATTACCACCCTATATTATAATCAATATTCCATTATAAAATGGTGACCAATGATTGCGATATGTTTTATTCAGATTAGATTGATCATTTTCCCAGCATAATCATTATGTTACAAAATGGCACACCAACTGTGTCTTGATTAACTGATTAAAGACCCAAGTTAGAATGTCATATACATGCTGAAATATATTGTATTTATATACATTAAGGGAATTTTATAGCTGATTATATTACTAATCAAGGAATTTGTGTACTGTATTTAGAATTTTGTTATTAGTATCTTTCTTTATGGATTTTGTTGGCAGCTTGATGATTGAATAAAGAAAAAACAAAGACAAAAGTACTTTATAATTAATTTTGATAACCAACAATGAGGAGATAATATATTTGATATAAAATAATAATTTAGAATGAAAGCCAATAAGGTAGAAGCATTACCAGAAACTGAAGATCTCTATCAAAAGCTGAAAGAATTGATGGATGAGTAATAAATTAAAAGAAGATATGAGAAAAGAAAATAAAGGGCTAAAGATGGGAATAAATTTAATGATATGAATAAAAAATGTGGTGATTGGCTAATTGAGTGATATAATTAGAGAAAATAAAGAACTAAGGGAACAGATGAAAAACACAATTGATTTGTATAAAATTGAATTGATGACTACTAATGTGAGGTTTTATGAACTTAAATGTAATTTGGATGCTCAATTAAAGAAATCTGTGATGTGATAGCAGGTTTAATGAATTGAGCAAACAGTTAGACAGATCAGAAGAAAAGTAGAGAAGCATGTTTGAAAACTTGAGTAGTGAAATTAAATGTTGCAAAGTTGGGCATAAAAAATAAGAAAAGTATACAAAAATTGAGAATGCTGATCAAAAGATTTCAAAATTAGAAATAAATAATATTAAATTAGAAATGAAGAATATTTAAAGTCATTTGAAAGTGGAATATAAAGAGGTAAGCAAGTAACATAATAAGGCTGATAATGAGATAAAGAAATTGCAGAATGTATATAAAAAATCACAAAGTAGTTTAAAGAATGTGCAAGAAGGTTAAGTAACATTGAACAAGTAAAGACAGAAGAGTTAGATGATTTAAAAGATAAAGTGGACAGTCATCAATTTTCTTTGCAGCAATTAAAAATTTATAATAAAAAGCAAGAATAGATTTGTTATGGAATAAAAGATAATAAAAGGATTTTGGAACAAGAAATAGAGATGTTTGGAGGAACAGAAGATAAATCTCAATCATAACATTTCTGTGATGCTGGAAAATAAATGTTAAGAATACTCTTGTGAAATGTACTGATAGTCCTATAGGTAGGCCATATCAATATATGCCTCAGAGAATAAATTGTATACAAAGATGATCATGCTTTATCATCATCTTAGTATATCTTTCAAAGTATGAGAAGAAAAACATATTGAAATAAATAAATACAAGATAAAAATAGCTGTTAAGGAGTTTGGAGGCATATTATAGGATATGATTGGATAAAACTGCATCCTGATAAAATAAAGTCTATTCAATATTTTCCCATTCTGGACAACAAAAAGCAATTATGTTCATTCCTTGGTGTATGCAATTTTTATCAGAGCTTTTATGAAAATTTTGCTTGATACTGGTCATATACTGAATTTGATAAGGAAATATAAGAAATGGACTAAGAACTACTCTAGAATTTGAAAGAATCCAATCAAAATTTTTGAATACTGTACTTATATTACCCTAACTTCCAAGAAATATTTTATGTGAATACTGACAGTAGTAGACATGGTCTAGTAATATTCTTCCAGTTGACCAATGATAAGAAGCCCTGTGTATTATATTTCTTAAGTAGATTGTTGAAGGGGACAGAATTGCATTATACTACCTCAGAGAAAGATGCCTTGGCTGTCATATGGGTTTTCAAAAGCTATGATAATACTTGTTGGGTCTGAAATAGTTATTATAGATCACAAGAGTTTAGAATTTATTAATAGAAGCTATTTAAATAGTGAAAGACTAGTTAGTTGGAACCTATTCCTTCAACAGTTTAATTAATAAGATTCAGCATTATAAAGGAAAAGATAATATTGTAGCAGATCTAAGTACAAATTCTGTCAAAATAGACACCTGTCATATTAATCTAGATCATGCTTTTATCAGTGTCATCTCTAGTAGTTGATGAGTCAGTAGAAAGTGATTTAAAGAATTTAATTATTTTACAATTGCATGATTCAAAGTTGAATGCTATCATTTAATATTTGGATGCAAGAATTGAATCAGTAACCATAAAATGAAAGGTCAAGAGTAAGGTATTAGAAAATGAGTGGAAGTTTGTTGACTTATCAGGTAAAGGAGAACTATGAACATTCATGGAAAATTGTGATAACATCATGTTGTATCAGAAGTCATTTGATATATTATATGAATTGTCTTTATGGACACTACAGACTCAAAGGTAGAATATGTTGTGTACAGACTGTTCTACTGGCCTGGATTGTGTGTCCATAGTGAACAGATTTAAATTTTGAGATCAAATTATCCTAACATGTCATATGCTGGAACATTACAACCAATAATACCTGGTTGAACCAATGAATATTTTAGTAAGTGATTTCTATGGTGCATTACCATCCTATAAAAATTGAAGTTTATTTTGGTCACATATGATATCTTATTCAAACCTGTAAAGGCATATCCGGTGTGCAAGACAAATGCTAGAAATGTAATTAAATGTTTGCAGGAAACAGTTTGTAGAGATAGGGAAACACAGAGCTATTTGGACATACTATGCTACATCATTCCTGTCTAATGAGTGGAATGGTTGGACTGAATGAGGATATAATACATATTTTATGTTCAATTATGAATCCACAATCCAACTTATGTAAAAATTATGCACGAGCTGAGTAGATTGTTTAGGATATACGTAGGAAACAACCAGTGTTTGGGGGAATAAATAGAAGGATGTAGTTTGTTATATTAATAACACAGAATAAATCCACTAAATTCACTCCAATGTATCTGCACATTGGATATAAATAGCCTGTATTAATTAAGACTCCATTTCTTACTATATCTGAAGAAAAAGTAAATTATAATGATGTATCAGAGGCTGGTGAAAATTTGAGAGATGGGACAGAAAGGAATTACCCAAGTCTCTTATAAGCCTTGTATATTTAATGTTGAAGATTCTGTATTTGTAAGAACTCCCCACATCAGTGACCCAAAGGATTATAAGTTCAAAAACTTTTTGAACATATATAAAAGACCATTTCCAATAAAAAGTGGACAATGCATTTATCATAGAAACCCCTGAAGGTGGAAAAGGCACCTTCAATGCATGAAGCCTAAAACCAGTAGCACCACCCAAATAAGATATTCATTAAAATAACATCATTATTTCTTGTGATGTTCATAATTCTGACCTATGGTAGTTGGTAATGATGTAAATATACATGAAAGAGTGAGAAATGGTCATAGCTAAAATACTTTTAAAATTGTATATATATTTTATGAAATTGGCTAGTGGTGAGAAATGGTCATAGCTAAAATACTTTTAAAATTGTATATATATTTTATGAAATTGGCTAGTGGTGATTTGATGCATTAGAGATATGGTTTTACAATCTGTGCTCATTATAGATTGGAATTATTTGTATGATCGAGTCTTTTTTGATGGAAGTAGTAGAACTGCAGGTATGTGTTGTGACTCAAAACTTTACATGAATATTCACACAAACGCCCCTGATTAGCAATCATGTAGTGCACAAATTTAGCTCAAGTGATAGTTGCCACATTCTTAAGAATTTAAAATTAGATTTGTTTAAAATTTAGTCTACTTTAGTATTAAAAGTGATGTTAAATGGGATCTGTTGTTTTGAATCTCCAGCTCATTATAGAAGTTAAATTTTTATTTATTTAGTTTAGCTCATAAGAAAAAGCAATTTTAAAGATGGTACATTCAATGCCCAAAGCATTACCTGAATAAAAATAAGGTATTCAATAAAGTTACATTGCTAATTTCTTGTGACTGTTATGTTTAAAGTTTAGATGTATAGTAGTGTTAATGATGTGAACTATAGATATCCATGAAAAAGTTTTTAGAGAAGTAAAATATATAAATGTTTGTTTATTAGTGCAAATATCTTGTGACAATATATGGTTATTAGAGAGTAACTAATGATAGTTGGCTTTATTAATTTTTCTTTTGAGGTAGTTTGCATAAGGAAAAATACTACATATTTTAATGTCTGACTCTAACTTTAAAGCACTATTATTAAAGAAGTTACTAAAAAATATAAAGATATAGAAGATTAATTGTAAATCCAATATAAGATTTTAACTAAAAAAGACTAGAGGTGTAGTCATACTATATAGGTGGTAGACTGTGAAAAATTATCTGTGTGTGTAACTAGTTTAATGTTTAAAAAAAAAAAGAAAAGGTTTTTTTTTTTTTTCTTTCATAGATGGAAGACATTATAAATGCCAGATTAATGCTGTATGTCAGAGTGTATAAAAATAAGAAGTTTGTTGATCTTGTTTAATTTTATTTGATCTAGGAATAATGAAGGTCTTGAAATATACTGTTAACTAGATAACCATGGCAACCTAATGTTTTAAAATAATATTGTTTACTGTTAATTGTAGCATCAAGTCATAAATCTGTTATCAATTTTAGGAAAAATAAATAAATTAATAGATTTTGGAAATAGTTAAGTAAATCATACCAGATCACTTGAATAAAATTACCTAGTATAAAATTAAATGTTTTATGCTTACTATATGTTTGGTTATAAATTAGTTATTGAAAAATTATTATTAAAAACATCTGTAAAAATATATTAGTTAAAAAATATTGGAAATGTAACACAAATTCTTTATTTTGCCTTAAAATGAAAAATGTTGAACATGCAGAACAGAATCTTATTTTCAACATGCAATTATTCGTAATGAATGCCAACCCAACTTTGTGTATATGGATGCCATATTTCAGATCAATAAATTTCACAAGATCGATTAACTTAATGTAATATCAAGCTATCTAAATCTCACTTTCTTAATATGAAAAAAGTAAGAATTTATTATTCTGTTGCATATAGCTGAATTTTGTCAGTGGAAAGAACATTCTCTTTATACATGATTACCAATGGAAAATGAAAATAACATCAGTGATATGTAATTTTGCATCAACTAAGGACCTCTTGTGTTAAAGGCTTGGATATATTTGTATGCTTAAAAGAAATATCAGAATTTAAATGCCAAAGTATTTGGATTCAAACCCACAATAGTTATAATTCATGCCCATTTTCTCTATCTAAAAAAATATCACTACACATTAGGATCAGTAACCAGGAACCAGAAACTCGATAGTCTATTGAGTGAAAATCAAATCTTTCACTTAGATAGCATGATTTCTATGTATATGTAATTTTTTTGTTAAAACAGTGTCTACATTTGCTTATATTTTATTTTTAAAAAAATGGAGGTAAATAGTATATATATCTACATCTGGGTTATTATAGAATTCACACAATAAAAAGGTCAGAGAGATTCATTTTTGTTCTCATTATTTAAACTCTTACTGATGAAAGAGATTAATATGACCCAATGTTTCCAAGCATTTGAAATTTTTATATATATGCCAGATTTACCTCAGGAATATTCATATAGAGAAAAAAGGCTTTGAAAACAATAGTTTTTTTAATGTTAGTTTAATTATTTAAAAATTACATTAATGAATAGATTAATTTTTATTTTATTTGTATATTCTATTTAAAGTCTCAAGATATTTAAAATCTCTCAGTTTTTTATATATATTATTGTTCCACAACATACATTGCATTTCAGATTCAGATTATTTTTATTGATTCTATACAATAATAGATTATCAATTATTTATATATTAAAGAAGCCTAGGATTGTATATATGTATATATTAAAAATAAATCCTAGATATGATATAAAATATCTTTATATAACAACAAAAAAATTAAAATATATGACAATAGCTGTAATATAATCATATAATAACATAAAAAGCTCTTTTTGGCAATTTTTAAATTTTTGCCCTTTTCAATATGTAGTTACCTACAGAAAATAACCTATTTGAATACATAGTGACATCTACCAGCTCTATATAAAATTAATACAAGCCTATAATTTATGCTTTAATATCTTTATAACAACACATATTATATAACCCTCTATTCATTTTTTATTACCCAATTATTAATTAAATTAATTGATGTTTTATAAATGTTCATACAATTATTTGTTATAATTAATGTAATTAGTTTCATATATATATTCCTTCTATTAATTTTTTTAATATAATTTAATCCGACTTATATTCTTAACAGAATCTATTCTATGTCCATATTTTAATTAGTGAACATATAATAAGGTCTGTCATCCCTCCTATTAATAACATTATGTTCTTTAGCCCTTTCTTTTAAATGTTTCACCGTATGTCCATAATAAACTATATTGCGAACCCCACAAGTAATTTTATATACTATACCCATTTTATATTTAATATCATCTTTTATTTTATAATTCCCTACTAATATATCAAGATTTTTACTGTTTGACCATCCTATTTTAATATTTTTATGTATATCATTTTTATTTTTTAATAATGTATGATAAATTTTAGGAACATATGAAAGTTTTACCCATTTTATATTTTCTTGTTCACTATTATTACCTAAATTATATTGTTTATAATTAAAGAATATATTTCTAATGCTTCTATGGTTATACCCATAACTAGTATATATCTTTATAAATTTCTCGTTTTGCCAAGTAGCTATCTTCCTATCTGTTATATTTATCATTTTTATTTTTAAAACTCTTAATACTTGCCATTTTTTGTATCCATGCCTGTTGTGAATCCATAGAAATTATTTTCCTTAATTTATCTTCTTTAATAAAGTGTTTTAATGTAATTATGTTATTATCATCTACCTCTATCTCTATATCTAAATACTTTATTTTAACATCAATTTTTATAATTGTAAATTTTATATTATCCATATCATTAAGTTCATTATAAGTTTTTTTATAGCTCTTTTATTACCAATTATTAATATATCATCTACATATCTAAAGTAATATATTATATCTTGATTTTCTATTCTACTATTAACAACTTTTATTTCCATTTTGTTGATAAATATTGATGACATTAATCTGCTAATTGCACACCCCATTACCCATCCCTTACATATACTCCAATATTCACTATTATATTTAAAGTACAAGCTATTATGTATTAAAATTAAACCTTCTTCTATAATATTAATTACCTCTATATCATTAATACACATATATAATTTCTGTATTAATATTTCTATATTTTTTGTTCTTGGAATGCTAGGATACATCTTCTCAATATCCATTACAAATAGCCTCTGTATTTTTAATGCAAAACTCCCCATAACCAATGTTTACTATCCATTTATTTAAATGCTCACAAAATCTTTGTAGAAAAAAATCCATAAAATTAAATAATAATCTCAATGGATTATTCTCTTTACGAGTTTTTACCTTAGTAAATAAATATGGGTTCTCATAAGGATATAAAAATTTATATTTTATTTGTATTAATAATTTTTTCCTTCCATTTTTTGTAATATTAATAATTTTTTTCCCTTCCATTTTTTGTAATAATTTTATATTTATTTTTTATCATGTTAATAGGATCTTTGATTATCTTTCTTCTTCTTTTTTTATTTCACACTCTATCCTATCTATATAATCCTTAGAATATAAAACCATAAATCTACTACCTTTATCTTCTTTATATATTATTTTTTTCATTTTTACATATGTCTTATTTTTTAATAATCCTTCTATATTTATATTCTTGCTTAGAAGTTTTTATATTATATAATTGTTTCTTCAATAAATAATTAATTTATCTTCCATAGAAATATTCGCCAGCTCTATAACTGTAATTATTTTCTTTTTAATATGATTATCCACAAATGGTATGAAAGATGGAGTTTTACTTAATACAGTATTTTGTTCTATAGAATATTTATATGTTGTTAAATTTATGAAATTATTGATAATTTCCTTGTTGCAATTAATATATTCATAACACATTTTATCATTTATATCCATATTTAAAAGTTTCCACCAATATTTCTTTCACATCATTTTTTATTATATTTAATATATATTCTTTGACTCCATTTAATCCTATAGTTGTATAAAAAAACGATAAATTTATCCCACGAATTTATTTTCTGTAATAATGATATTGGAACTTTCCTTAAACATTTAAATTTATCTATACTACCATTTAATATATAATATTTTTCATTTATAAAAGTTTTTAAAATATAATTCTCTAACTTTTGTTTTAATTTCCAGTTATTTGATATCTTTTTATTACTTTTAACGCCTTAGGAATGTTGTAAGCTTTACAACTATTTAAATATGTTAATTGTCCTTTAATTTTCTCTCTAAAGAAACAGCCTAGTCAATTCTTTTATCTTTCTCATCTCTTTTAATTGGTTAGGATTTTAGTCTATTACATACAGCATTGATTATTATTCTTTTATTAATTTTTCTATTATTGTTACTATTATAAAATTTTAATTAATGACTAATAAATTTAGAGTTGATTTAAAAGTTCATAATCTGTCTAATTATATTTTTTTAAATGAACAAGGCAATTTTTGTACTTGAAGTTTGATCCAAGATCAAACCCCTCTTTGGTAAGTGAAATAGAATTAGATATATGTGTAATTTAATACATTATTAAAGCTGACTAGATAAAAAAATTATATTTGTTACTGCATTTAAATATTTGTTTACTTATTTAAGTCAATATTACTAGTAGAAATAATTTCATTAGTTCAGAGTTGATTATTTATTGGTTATCTTGTCCGGTTACAAAAATCTGAATTGATTTTGTTCTCTTATTAGTCACAAGGATTCGTCTTAATTACTTCTAAACTTTTTTGAAATGGGAATCATAAATTTTATTGACAAGTATAACTTAATGTGATCATTGGCTTGGATAGCTGCCAATTATAATCATATATAATCTGTTATAAAATTTATTTTTATAATCGATTGAAGATTTAAGTCAACGAATAATATTAGTGATTGTGAGTAAATATCCAATAAAAACCTATAGTATATTTTATTTATAATGTGATTGGGTACTGTAAAATGTGAATATATCTAATAGATTTATTGATAATAAATTATTGTAAAGCGTTTCATTTTAAAACATGACTTAAGAAATAATTGCATATCGTTCTAATGTAGGGTATGAATGAAATGTTTGTAATATATTTAACATTTTAAAATAGATATAAAACCGAGTAAAAATTACTTTATTTAAACATTATAAATAGTATAAGTTTATAGAAATATTTTCAACATGTAATTATAATTATTTTGAAACTGATTTAAATAGAATGTCATTAAATATTAAAGTAAATTTGCATTACTATAAACAAAATTACATTAGTAAAGTAGGTCAGAATTTAGTTGTTTATCGATTCAAATTTAGTTTTATTCAATTATCAATCAAAAAGATGTCTTAGGCATACATCATTGTGTAGGACAATGATATATGGTTCACTGTTTATTTCAGTTTACTTTGGGAATAGTGAATAGATTTTTTGATGTCTTAAGTGATGATCCTGTTTGCTTTATTTTGTTTTAAATATTATCTGGATAAATTTGATTTTAATAGATATTATTAGTATTCTATTATAATGTAGTGGGTAATCATCATCATCATCATCAACAACCATTATCAATCCACTGCAGGATGAAGGTCTCTCCAAGTTCAATCCATCTTTTCCTATCTTTAGCTTCTCTTCTCCACATCACCCCTGCACATTTTCTTATTTCATCCACCCATCTAACATGTGGTCTCTTTCTGGGTATTTTACAATCTCTTGTAGTCCAGTTTAAAATTTCAATTGTCCATCTGTTATCATCTCTTCTAACAATATGTCCAGCCCAACTCCACTTCAGTCTTAATTTTTTCAATGAGGTCAGTAACACCTGTTTGTTCTCTTACCCATACATTGCATTTTCGATCTCTTCTTGTTATTCCCAACATGCATCTGTCCATACTTCTTTGAGTGGTCTGAAGTCTCTGTATTGCTCTTCTCTTAAGTGTCCAAGTCTCAGATTCATAAGTAAGAACTGGCAAAACACATTTATTAAAAACATTTTTTTTCAAACACATAGGCATATTTCCTTTTAGTATCAAGTTATTTCTACCAAAAGCACTCCAACCAAGTTTAATTCTATGATTAATTTCATCCATTATATTTCCATCTGTGTTAATAATCTGACCAAGGTATTTGTAACTGTTAACTTCTTCTAACTCATCATAATCAATCTTTATTTTCATATTTTGAGCAAATCGATTAAACATTACTTTAGTCTTTTTAACATTTATCTTTAGTTTTACTTTCCTACTTTCATCTGATAACTCCTGCAACATTTCCTGTAGCTCTAAAGCATTATTTGCAAAAACAACTACATCATCTGCAAAATCTAAATGACTTAAATAATTTCCATTTACTTTCATTTAATCCACAAAATACTTCTTGCAGCACTGCTGTAAAAAGTTTTGGAGATATGGAGTCACCCTGTGTTACACTCTTTTCAATGTTGATTTTCCTACTATCATTATGTAATCTAATTGTTGCTGTTGCAGTTTTATAAATATTCTTCAAAACATGACAATATCCTGGATCTACACTTTGATGATCCAGTACTTTAATCACTGAAGAAATGTTTATAGAATCAAATGCCTTTTCATAGTCTACAAATCCTAAGGATAATGACAACTCATATTCATTTGTCCTTTCTATAATTTCTCTCAATACCTGGATACTAAAACCACTTTTAAATCCAGCTTGTTCTCTTGGTTGGTGGAAATCCAGTGATTTCTGTAGATGAGTTGTAATTATCTTAGTAAAAATTTTGTATAAAACTGATAAAAGACTGATAGGTCTGTAATTTCTAATGTCTTCTTTATCACCTTTTTTAAATATTAATATTAATACTGCATTTTTCCAATCATCTGGTACATCTTTATCATTTAGACATTTGGTATATAACTTTGCTAAAATTTTTTCTATTTCTTCACCTGCTTCTTTTAATATATCAATTCCAATTCCATCATTACCTGGAGCCTTCCCTTTCTTCATACATTTAATTGCATGTCTCACTTCGTCATTCAAAATTCTGGGCAATTCAGAAGATATAATATGTATAGGAGGTACTTGTTCTTTATTACTATATAATTCTTGATAGAAGTCTTCTACACATTTTATGATGTCATCTCTCTTTTTAGTAATAATGCCATCTTTTTTTCTTATTGCAGGTATAAATTTCCTACCAATACCAAAATGTTGTTTTACACTCTTTAGACTTTTATTCTCTTCTACAGCTTTCCTTGCTATTTCACAATTATACTTTCTTATATCATTTTCAATTTATTTCCATACCATTTTACAAAATTCGAGATATTCAATCTTTTTTAATGCATCATTGTTGTATATCCTCATATTCCTTCTTTTTTCTTCATAAATTTTCTAGTCTCAGTAAAAATTTTATTGGTCAATTGTTGCAGTTTTTAAAAGTGTATCGCTTATTTTTCTAATGTCATTCAAATCTGAATCATGTTCAAAATCTACTAATACTTGAAACCGATTTGTAAGTTCTAATTTAAATTCATTAGAATGTTTCTGAAGATTAGGAATATCAACTGTAAATATTGTTTTTCTTAATAATTTTTGTCTCTCTAGTTTTGCATTAACATGTACCTTACATCTTACTAATCGATGATCACTTCCTGTGTTAAATTTATTAAGAACATTACAATCTTGAAATATGTATTTTTGGTTAATCAAAATATAATCCAATTCTGCCGTACCTTCATTTGGATGCTTCCATGTCGATTTCCTTTTAACTTTTTTCTCAAAAAAAGAATTCATAATATAATTTTTTTTCTTTTTCTGCAAACTCCACAAGTCTATGTCCTCTCTCATTTCTATTACCATAACCAAAATTACGTACAACATTTTCATCTTTCATTTGTTTACCAATTCTAGCATTAAAGTCTCCCATAACAATTTTAAAATGTTGTTTACTCTGATCAAAAGCCTTTTGTACATCCATATAAAAATCTTCTATAACTTCATCACTATGAGAACTTGTTGGGGCATAAATCTGAATTATCTGCATTTGGTATCTACTATTAAGTAATATAAATAATTATGTATGGGAAATATTGTTATTGCCTAATGTGATCAATAACTGAGCGAGATAATTTTAGACCGGTTCTAACAGTTACTATTTATTGATGGATATTTTGCTCTGGAGCATTTCTTCCATTGTCTAAAAACCTATAGGTCAATTTCTTTTGTTTTATGGGAAATGTTGACTAAGCAAATGTAGACAAGTAGTGAGATAAAAAATCCATTAATATTGTGAAAAAGTAGCTACCTGATGCTAACTGATGATGATCATGTGCAAGTGGCAATTGTTACAAAATGCCAAATCAACTTTGGGGCTTTTACAAAATGACTTTCCACATTTAGGCTCAATCTATTCTTAGACATACTAAACTTTTTATTATCCCATATTATAATCAATATTCCATTACAAAATGGTGACCAATGATTGGGCTGTCTTATTCAGATTATTACTGATCATGTTCCCAGCATCATTTTTATTATGTAATAATATATATATATTGTGCCCTTTTGTATGGGTCTCCATAAATATGTCTATCAATCTATTTAAAAAATTTTAAATTTAAGATATATTTAGTTATATGATTTTAATTTTGTTTATAACAATCTTTTTAAAAGTGTAATTAAAGTAATTCATGAGTATTTGATATGTGAAAATTGTGCTGATGTTTGAGAGAGACATTTCAATGGGGATGATAATAGTATATGGTTGGGAAAACTGGCCATGATCCATACTGCATTAATAAATTTAATAAATAAATGTTTAAAGTTAAAGTTTTAAAAGACAAGTTAAAATTAAATGCATATATTTATTGTTGATAAAAATTAATATTTAATAAATGAATATAAATATTTATATTATTAGTAATATATGATAGAAGATTAATGTTGGATTTTAATAATATCGAATTATTATTTTAAAGTTGTTATAAGATATTATTTATTTTAAAAAATATTTATTTTTAAAAAATGTATTGTTAGTTTATTTTTAGATAATTACAAGCGTCTGTAGCTTTGTTGTAAAAAACAGATGTTAATTAAAATACGTACACACATGCTTGGGAGTTTTTTAGTAAAGTTGCAAAGCTATTTTAAAAATTCTGTTATAAAATTTATAAATATTATATTTGCTATCATGAGATAAAAATAAAGATAATTAATGTGAAATATTAAATCTGATTTTTAAAATATTGTTTAAAAACATAACGTATAAAAATAGACTTAGTTTGTTTATAAAAATAATCTTATAAAAGTTAAACGTGAAATAAAGTAAGAAAGAATATTTTAAAAAAATGTTTAATAGATTTAAATAAATGATGAATATTAATTTAAGAATTTAATAATGTGATAAATAATAAATATTAAAAAGTCATTATTTATTTTAAATTCTGTCTTGTTGGTAAAATATGTAAATAAGCTAGCAAGTCAATTGTTTAATTCACCAATCAAGTGGGAGTTTTCTTCCGGTATAAAACCAAGGTTCAATTGTTAGGGGGTGACTTGTGATTGAAATTCTTAAAGTAAAAGGTGCTATTAAAAATAGCTAAGTGATTATAGACGCTCTAAAAATCGTTTAAAAATTATAAGAGAGTAGTTTTTTAAAAATAATTTATAAAAGTTACCGATGGATATGCAGTGTTAATTTATTGTAGTTCCCTATTAATCGTTTCCTATTAATGCTCAATTTACTATCAAATAATCATGAGGACATCATATAAGTATAAAATGTGTTGGAGACTTTATACTGAAAATTTAACAAACGCTGGATTGACTAGCAGAGTTATTAGATGCCTAACGGTAATACGTTGGACTTTGTATAAATTTAAAAGCTAATGATAGTTGATTTTTATAAATCAGATATTTAAAAAAATGAGAAATACTTCTTTATGAAGCAAGTATTTGTAAATTCTAAATTTAAATATATATCTTGGTAAAGATATAATATATAACAGTAATTGTATAAATATTTGCCTTGTTAAGTCTTTATGGTATAAAAGACTAAATTCTGACAATTTTAAAAGGCAAATAAATTGGAGATGTAATAGGTAAAGAAATACTTATAAGTCAAATTATGATATTATTAAAGTCTAAACGCTGGTCGTATAGAAGACTTTAAAAGTAATCTTACCTGAATATCTGTTACGGAATGCGCAAATCTACGTGGATATCCAAAGAAAAGTAAAGTTAGAAAATAATTAAACAAGAACTTATAAATTATAAACTAATGCTAAAAAAAATAATAACTTTAAAATAATTTTTTTATAAAGAAGAGAATATGGATCCTATAAACTATTTTAATTTTATTTTTGTTTTCTGATGGAACTGACTTTTATTTTTTTATTTATTTTTAAAAAAAGAACGTTTTCATTTACTCCATAAAAACTTTTAAAGAACACGTGATGTACCGGAAAAGGAAGTAATGTTTAGTGAAAATTTGTGCCTAGGAAAAAGAACAATGACAACTGGATTAAAACACCGTTGGATGTTATGTAATATTTTATTTATTAACTAACATAAATATTTCATTAATTATTGATTTATTAAAGATAGGAAAGGTACATTTACATTTTTTTTAAATAATAACTAAATACTAATATAACCTTTTATTGCATAAAGTTTATTTTATAATTATACAACACGTAATATTTTAAAGAATAATTGTTGAGTGTAAATGTGAAATTATTTTGTAAAACTGGAATCCTGGAGGACATCATGACGGACTGTACATTGAAGTGTTATTTATGGTAAAATTGTGTAATAATAATAATAATTTGATGTATTTACTATGTTTTCTTTAGATCAACCAAATGTTATATGATTATTGAATGAATGGATTAATGTTTAAATAATATACACACACAAGATTAATAATAGCAATTTTTATTTTAATATGCATATTTTAAATTGATGATCTAAATTTAGTACAACGTAGTATGATACCCTAGAAATAATTATATGATTCTTTCGTGAATGAATTTCAATGTTTCTGTTCCAATATTAGAAATTAGATTTATTATACTAGTGTAAGTTATTTATTTATTTTTCTTTTTAAGTTAGTAAGAAGTATATAAGGTCTATATTTTATTTTATTTTTATTAGATGAGTTACGTTAATTTTACATAGAAATTTATATTTTTGATTGAAGGCTTATTGTAAATAGATGATGAGGTATAGGAGAGTTTGGATCGTTATTATTTTTTGTTTTAAAATTAGTCATTTGTTTTTACTGAAATTAAATAGGGTTAAAAGGACTTTTGTAGGTAGTAGTTTTATAAAGGAATAAGAATAACAAGTAAAGAAAAGTGTAATAATTAAAATGGAAAAGAATCATAGAATTTTATTTAACATTATACTTTATAAAAGTTGAAATTATTGAATAATTTTAAAATATTATTTTTAAAAGATACATATACGTATTGCATATTTTAATAAAACATGTAGTATGACATTATATCAAAATGAAATAAACAGTGATAGTCAATAATTGTTATTATACTACAAAGTTATATCAGTTGATACATTAATTAATATTTGAGTCATACTGATAATAAATGTAATACAGCCTTATATATTATAATATAAATAACAGTAGGACTTATGTGAAATAGCATTTTTAATTATTAAAGTTTGTTTATTTACATACATGCTACATGAATGATATCTTACATAAAATCTTTTCTTATATTAATTGATAATAAGTAATGTTTATGTAAATTAAAGTCATAAACTTAATTGAATTTTATTAATAAAACATTTTCTGAAATGTATAAATTATCTACTTATAGTTATGGAAATAATAACAGTGTAAAAATCTTGTATTATTATTTTTCTTATTTTATTTTCTTTAGTTCCATTTAAATGTAAATAGTGTAAATAAATTATTTGTTAAAGTTAATGTAAATAAATTTGTTAAGTTGTTGAAAAGATGTGTTGAATTCATTATTTTACACCACAGCATCTGACAGCAGATAATTTGAATGTACATAATATTTGCACAATATGAATTTATTATTTTATTATTTGAGAAAGAAACACAATATTTTATTGATATAATTTATAGAAATTGATTGACATTAACATATGATATTACAATGGTCATAAAATAATTATAATGCACAATATAAGAGTATAATATTATTTATTGCCACAAATTATTGAATTATAAGATTTTGGTCTATTTTAAAATTAAGATACTATATGGAAATGAAAGACATGCGTATGATTTATTTATTTTCTTAATGATTAAAAGTATAACCCAATAGATAAAATTAAGATATACCCTAAAGATTATTATTGTTAGTTATTATTATTAGAATAAGTTAGGTGTATTTAGGTTTGATATTAAATCCCTTATCATTCCTATCTACATGAATTATTATTACTTTAAGATAATTAGAAGAACCTGAGATCATTTAAATTATATTTCCTTAACAATAGATTGAGATTTATTTATCTATTATTATTAAAGATAGTTCATTTATAAAAGTCATAAGAGTGCTGTAGAGTTAGGAATGAGATAATGAAGTAGTAATAGTATTCTTATGCCATTGAGACAGTGTCTTGGAAAGACATTGACTCAATGTAAATCTGATTACCAATTGTAACTTCACTTCACAGTCTCATGATTTTAATTAAATATTTATTTAATTAGTATATAATATTGAACTAAATTAATTTTTGATAAGTTTGGAATAAATCTGATAAGTTATAATATTATAAAAATATATTAAAGATAGTTGTACATATTTTAGCCGAGCATAATAATTTGATTGAGCTAGTCATATTTTAAATTATATTATATATCGAGAAGTGAGGGTACAAATATATATATATATATATATATATATATGTGTGTGTGTGTGTGACATACTTTTTTATTAATAACTGCCTGATGCTGAGATATAACTTTTGTTTGGGCATATTACATTTTTAATAAAAAGTAAAGTGATGAACATTTGTCACAAGTGAACAAAAAGCACAAAAAAAACAACAACAGAAAAGTTAAATGATGTTTTGTACTGTAATATCATTCTGTGATTGGTGGGAAATGGGTTATATCTAATTCATTCTAATTGCAGTATTTTCCTTTTGCTGACTGAACTAAAACACTAAATTGTGCCAGATTTAATCGTAAGTAACCTGAAGCATGATCATTACTCAAAATAAAATTTTTTGTTGCAAATCAACATGTAGTTATATATTTGTGTGTGTCTGAAATTGTAAAATCAAAGTACTTATACTGACTTTGAACTACAAAAACTATTTAAAAATAAGAAAAATTGTAAATTGTTGTCCTGTTTGAATATTAGAATGGAGAATAAACATAATAGATGCTTTAATTGAGTTAAAATGTTTTATAGTTGATATCATAAAGATTTTAAAAAAAAATTATTTAGTCTATCCAAATTGAGTTATACCAACAATAATAGATGCCTATTGAAACAGACAGATCGAAGAATCGATCTTAGTTTCATGGTTGTCATTTAAGAACGTTAATTCTAAACCACTATTTACCCGCAATGAGACTTTTTCTATTCCAAGCCATATAAATTTTAAGTTATTTATTTTGTGTTTGTTTAAAAAGAATTTAATGTAAAGAGTATGAGTATAAATGTCACAAATCATGATAAATAATATTCGTGTGTGTGTGGTTTGTGGATTTATATTAGCTCAATTTAAAAGTTTCAATTGCGTGTATATTTTCTTTAAATTTTAATTTTGCAAATTATACAAAGTCATTTAAAAATGCTGATCAAAAGTCACATTCCTTTGATCAGTATTTTTAATCAAAATCTTACTTGTATAACTCAATTTGGATATACTAAATAATTTTTTTTTAAATCTTTATGATATCAACTATAAAACATTTAAACTCAATTAAAGCATCTATTTTGTTTATTCTCCATTCTAATATTCAAACAGGACAACAATTTACAATTTTTCTTATTTTTAAATAGTTTTTGTAGTTCAAAGTCAGTATAAGTACTTTGATTTTACAATTTCAGACACACACAAATATATAACTACATGTTGATTTGCAACAAAAAATTTTATTTTGAGTAATGATCATGCTTCAGGTTACTTACGATTAAATCTGGCACAATTTAGTGTTTTAGTTCAGTCAGCAAAAGGAAAATACTGCAATTAGAATGAATTAGATATAACCCATTTCCCACCAATCACAGAATGATATTACAGTACAAAACATCATTTAACTTTTCTGTTGTTGTTTTTTTGTGCTTTTTGTTCACTTGTGACAAATGTTCATCACTTTACTTTTTATTAAAAATGTAATATGCCCAAACAAAAGTTATATCTCAGCATCAGGCAGTTATTAATAAAAAAGTATGTCACACACACACATTTATATATATATATATTGTACCCTCACTTCTCGATATATAATATAATTTAAAATATGACTAGCTCAATCAAATTATTATGCTCGGCTAAAATATGTACAACTATCTTTAATATATTTTTATAATATTATAACTTATCAGATTTATTCCAAACTTATCAAAAATTAATTTAGTTCAATATTATATACTAATTAAATAAATATTTAATTAAAATCATGAGACTGTGAAGTGAAGTTACAATTGGTAATCAGATTTACATTGAGTCAATGTCTTTCCAAGACACTGTCTCAATGGCATAAGAATACTATTACTTCTTCATTATCTCATTCCTAACTCTACAGCACTCTTATGACTTTTATAAATGAACTATCTTTAATAATAATAGATAAATAAATCTCAATCTATTGTTAAGGAAATATAATTTAAATGATCTCAGGTTCTTCTAATTATCTTAAAGTAATAATAATTCATGTAGATAGGAATGATAAGGGATTTAATATCAAACCTAAATACACCTAACTTATTCTAATAATAATAACTAACAATAATAATCTTTAGGGTATATCTATTGGGTTATACTTTTAATCATTAAGAAAATAAATAAATCATAGGCATGTCTTTCATTTCCATATAGTATCTTAATTTTAAAATAGACCAAAATCTTATAATTCAATAATTTGTGGCAATAAATAATATTATACTCTTATATTGTGCATTATAATTACTTTATGACCATTGTAATATCATATGTTAATGTCAATCAATTTCTATAAATTATATTAATAAAATATTGTGTTTCTTTCTCAAATAATAAAATAATAAATTCATATTGTGCAAATATTATGTACATTCAAATTATCTGCTGTCAGATGCTGTGGTGTAAAATAATGAATTCAACACATCTTTTAAACAACTTAACAAATTTATTTACATTAACTTTAACAAATAATTTATTTACACTATTTACATTTAAATGGAACTAAAGAAAATAAAAATAAGAAAAATAATAATACAAGATTTTTACACTGTTATTATTTCCATAACTATAAGTAGATAATTTATACATTTCAGAAAATGTTTTATTAATAAAATTCAATTAAGTTTATGACTTTAATTTACATAAACATTACTTATTATCAATTAATATAAGAAAAGATTTTATGTAAGATATCATTCATGTAGCATGTATGTAAATAAACAAACTTTAATAATTAAAAATGCTATTTCACATAAGTCCTACTGTTATTTATATTATAATATATAAGGCTGTATTACATTTATTATCAGTATGACTCAAATATTAATTAATGTATCAACTGATATAACTTTGTAGTATAACAACAATTATTGACTATCACTGTTTATTTCATTCCGATATAATGTCATACTACATGTTTTATTAAAATATGCAATACGTATATGTATCTTTTAAAAATAATATTTTAAAATTATTCAATAATTTCAACTTTTATAAAGTATAATGTTAAATAAAATTCTATGATTCTTTTCCATTTTAATTATTACACTTTTCATTACTTGTTATTCTTATTCCTTTATAAAACTACTACCTACAAAAGTCCTTTTAACCCTATTTAATTTCAGTAAAAACAAATGACTAATTTTAAAACAAAAAATAATAACGATCCAAACTCTCCTATACCTCATCATCTATTTACAATAAGCCTTCAATCAAAAATATAAATTTCTATGTAAAATTAACGTAACTCATCTAATAAAAATAAAATAAAATATAGACCTTATATACTTCTTACTAACTTAAAAAGAAAAATAAATAAATAACTTACACTAGTATAATAAATCTAATTTCTAATATTGGAACAGAAACATTGAAATTCATTCACGAAAGAATCATATAATTATTTCTAGGGTATCATATTACGTTGTACTAAATTTAGATCATCAATTTAAAATATGCATATTAAAATAAAAATTGCTATTATTAATCTTGTGCGTGTATATTATTTAAACATTAATCCATTCATTCAATAATCATATAACATTTGGTTGATCTAAAGAAAACATAGTAAATACATCAAATTATTATTATTATTACACAATTTTACCATAAATAACACTTCAATGTACAGTCCGTCATGATGTCCTCCAGGATTCCAGTTTTACAAAATAATTTCACATTTACACTCAACAATTATTCTTTAAAATATTACGTGTTGTATAATTATAAAATAAACTTTATGCAATAAAAGGTTATATTAGTATTTAGTTATTATTTTAAAAAAATGTAAATGTACCTTTCCTATCTTTAATAAATCAATAATTAATGAAATATTTATGTTAGTTAATAAATAAAATATTACATAACATCCAATGGTGTTTTCATCCAGTTGTCATTGTTCTTTTTCCTAGGCACAAATTTTCACTAAACATTACTTCCTTTTCCGGTACATCACGTGTTCTTTAAAAGTTTTTATGGAGTAAATGAAAACGTTCTTTTTTTAAAAATAAATAAAATAAATAAAAGTCAGTTCCATCAGAAAACAAAAATAAAATTAAAATAGTTTATAGGATCCATATTCTCTTCTTTATAGGAAAATTATTTTAAAGTTATTATTTTTTTTAGCATTAGTTTATAATTTATAAGTTCTTGTTTAATTATTTTCTAACTTTACTTTGCTTTGGATATCCACGTAGATTTGCATATTCCGTAACAGATATTCAGGTAAGATTACTTTTAAAGTCTTCTATACGACCAGCGTTTAGACTTTAATAATATCATAATTTGACTTATAAGTATTTCTTTACCTATTACATCTCCAATTTATTTGCCTTTTAAAATTGTCAGAATTTAGTCTTTTATACCATAAAGACTTAACAAGGCAAATATTTATACAATTACTGTTATATATTATATCTTTACCAAGATATATATTTAAATTTAGAATTTACAAATACTTGCTTCATAAAGAAGTATTTCTCATTTTTTAAATATCTGATTTATAAAAATCAACTATCATTAGCTTTTAAATTTATACAAAGTCCAACGTATTACTGTTAGGCATCTAATAACTCTGCTAGTCAATCCAGCGTTTGTTAAATTTTCAGTATAAAGTCTCCAACACATTTTATACTTATATGATGTCCTCATGATTATTTGATAGTAAATTGAGCATTAATAGGAAACGATTAATAGGGAACTACAATAAATTAACACTGCATATCCATCGGTAACTTTTATAAATTATTTTTAAAAAACTACTCTCTTATAATTTTTAAACGATTTTTAGAGCGTCTATAATCACTTAGCTATTTTTAATAGCACCTTTTACTTTAAGAATTTCAATCACAAGTCATCCCCTAACAATTGAACCTTGGTTTTATACCGGAAGAAAACTCCCACTTGATTGGTGAATTAAACAATTGACTTGCTAGCTTATTTACATATTTTACCAACAAGACAGAATTTAAAATAAATAATGACTTTTAATATTTATTATTTATCACATTATTAAATTCTTAAATTAATATTCATCATTTATTTAAATCTATTAAACATTTTTTTAAAATATTCTTTCTTACTTTATTTCACGTTTAACTTTTATAAGATTATTTTTATAAACAAACTAAGTCTATTTTTATACGTTATGTTTTTAAACAATATTTTAAAAATCAGATTTAATATTTCACATTAATTATCTTTATTTTTATCTCATGATAGCAAATATAATATTTATAAATTTTATAACAGAATTTTTAAAATAGCTTTGCAACTTTACTAAAAAACTCCCAAGCATGTGTGTACGTATTTTAATTAACATCTGTTTTTTACAACAAAGCTACAGATGCTTGTAATAATCTAAAAATAAACTAACAATACATTTTTTAAAAATAAATATTTTTTAAAATAAATAATATCTTATAACAACTTTAAAATAATAATTCGATATTATTAAAATCCAACATTAATCTTCTATCATATATTACTAATAATATAAATATTTATATTCATTTATTAAATATTTTTATCAACAATAAATATATGCATTTAATTTTAACTTGTCTTTTAAAACTTTAACTTTAAACATTTATTTATTAAATTTATTAATGCAGTATGGATCATGGCCAGTTTTCCCAACCATATACTATTATCATCCCCATTGAAATGTCTCTCTCAAACATCAGCACAATTTTCACATATCAAATACTCATGAATTACTTTAATTACACTTTTAAAAAGATTGTTATAAACAAAATTAAAATCATATAACTAAATATATCTTAAATTTAAAATTTTTAAATAGATTGATAGACATATTTATAAAAAAGCATGTCACACACATATATATATATATATTATTACATAATAAAAATGATGCTGGGAACATGATCAGTAATAATCTGAATAAAACAGCCCAATCATTGGTCACCATTTTGCAATGGAATATTGATTATAATACGGGATAATAAAAAATTTAGTATGTCTAAGAATAGATTGAGCCTAAATGTGGAAAGTCATTTTGTAAAAGCCCCAAAGTTGTTTTGGCATTTTGTAACAATTGCCACTTGCACATGATCATCATCAGTTAGCATCAGGTAGCTACTTTGTCACAATATTAATGGATTTTTTATCTCACTACTTGTCTACATTTGCTTAGTCAACATTTCCCATAAAACAAAAGAAATTGACCTATAGGTTTTTAGACAATGGAAGAAATGCTCCAGAGCAAAATATCCATCAATAAATAGTAACTGTTAGAACCGGTCTAAAATTATCTCGCTCAGTTATTGATCACATTAGGCAATAACAATATTTCCCATACATAATTATTTATATTACTTAATAGTAGATACCAAATGCAGAGAATTCAGATTTATGCCCCAACAAGTTCTCATAGTGATGAAGTTATAGAAGATTTTTATATGGATGTACAAAAGGCTTTTGATCAGAGTAAACAACATTTTAAAATTGTTATGGGAGACTTTAATGCTAGAATTGGTAAACAAATGAAAGATGAAAATGTACGTAATTTTGGTTATGGTAATAGAAATGAGAGAGGACATAGACTTGTGGAGTTTGCAGAAAAAGAAAAAAAATTATATTATGAATTCTTTTTTTGAGAAAAAAGTTAAAAGGAAATCGACATGGAAGCATCCAAATAAAGGTACGGCAGAATTGGATTATATTTTGATTAACCAAAAATACATATTTCAAGATTGTAATGTTCTTAATAAATTTAACACAGGAAGTGATCATCGATTAGTAAGATGTAAGGTACATGTTAATGCAAAACTAGAGAGACAAAAATTATTAAGAAAAACAATATTTACAGTTGATATTCCTAATCTTCAGAAACATTCTAATGAATTTAAATTAGAACTTACAAATCGGTTTCAAGTATTAGTAGATTTTGAACATGATTCAGATTTGAATGACATTAGAAAAATAAGCGATACACTTTTAAAAACTGCAACAATTGACCAATAAAATTTTTACTGAGACTAGAAAATTTATGAAGAAAAAAGAAGGAATATGAGGATATACAACAATGATGCATTAAAAAAGATTGAATATCTCGAATTTTGTAAAATGGTATGGAAATAAATTGAAAATGATATAAGAAAGTATAATTGTGAAATAGCAAGGAAAGCTGTAGAAGAGAATAAAAGTCTAAAGAGTGTAAAACAACATTTTGGTATTGGTAGGAAATTTATACCTGCAATAAGAAAAAAAGATGGCATTATTACTAAAAAGAGAGATGACATCATAAAATGTGTAGAAGACTTCTATCAAGAATTATATAGTAATAAAGAACAAGTACCTCCTATACATATTATATCTTCTGAATTGCCCAGAATTTTGAATGACGAAGTGAGACATGCAATTAAATGTATGAAGAAAGGGAAGGCTCCAGGTAATGATGGAATTGGAATTGATATATTAAAAGAAGCAGGTGAAGAAATAGAAAAAATTTTAGCAAAGTTATATAATGTCTAAATGATAAAGATGTACCAGATGATTGGAAAAATGCAGTATTAATATTAATATTTAAAAAAGGTGATAAAGAAGACATTAGAAATTACAGACCTATCAGTCTTTTATCAGTTTTATACAAAATTTTTACTAAGATAATTACAACTCATCTACAGAAATCACTGGATTTCCACCAACCAAGAAGAACAAGCTGGATTTAAAAGTGGTTTTAGTATCCAGGTATTGAGAGAAATTATAGAAAGGACAAATGAATATGAGTTGTCATTATCCTTAGGATTTGTAGACTATGAAAAGGCATTTGATTCTATAAACATTTCTTCAGTGATTAAAGCACTGGATCATCAAAGTGTAGATCCAGGATATTGTCATGTTTTGAAGAATATTTATAAAACTGCAACAGCAACAATTAGATTACATAATGATAGTAGGAAAATCAACATTGAAAAGAGTGTAACACAGGGTGACTCCATATCTCCAAAACTTTTTACAGCAGTGCTGCAAGAAGTATTTTGTGGATTAAAATGGGAAGCTAAAGGAGTGAAAGTAAATGGAAATTATTTAAGTCATTTAGATTTTGCAGATGATGTAGTTGTTTTTGCAAATAATGCTTTAGAGCTACAGGAAATGTTGCAGGAGTTATCAGATGAAAGTAGGAAAGTAAAACTAAAGATAAATGTTAAAAAGACTAAAGTAATGTTTAATCGATTTGCTCAAAATATGAAAATAAAGATTGATTATGATGAGTTAGAAGAAGTTAACAGTTACAAATACCTTGGTCAGATTATTAACACAGATGGAAATATAATGGATGAAATTAATCATAGAATTAAACTTGGTTGGAGTGCTTTTGGTAGAAATAACTTGATACTAAAAGGAAATATGCCTATGTGTTTGAAAAAAAATGTTTTTAATAAATGTGTTTTGCCAGTTCTTACTTATGAATCTGAGACTTGGACACTTAAGAGAAGAGCAATACAGAGACTTCAGACCACTCAAAGAAGTATGGACAGATGCATGTTGGGAATAACAAGAAGAGATCGAAAATGCAATGTATGGGTAAGAGAACAAACAGGTGTTACTGACCTCATTGAAAAAATTAAGACTGAAGTGGAATTGGGCTGGACATATTGTTAGAAGAGATGATAACAGATGGACAATTGAAATTTTAAACTGGACTACAAGAGATTGTAAAATACCCAGAAAGAGACCACATGTTAGATGGGTGGATGAAATAAGAAAATGTGCAGGGGTGATGTGGAGAAGAGAAGCTAAAGATAGGAAAAGATGGATTGAACTTGGAGAGACCTTCATCCTGCAGTGGATTGATAATGGTTGTTGATGATGATGATCATCATTACCCACTACATTATAATAGAATACTAATAATATCTATTAAAATCAAATTTATCCAGATAATATTTAAAACAAAATAGAGCAAACAGGATCATCACTTAAGACATCAAAAAATCTATTCACTATTCCCAAAGTAAACTGAAATAAACAGTGAACCATATATCATTGTCCTACACAATGATGTATGCCTAAGATATCTTTTTGATTGATAATTGAATAAAACTAAATTTGAATCGATAAACAACTAAATTCTGACCTACTTTACTAATGTAATTTTGTTTATAGTAATGCAAATTTACTTTAATATTTAATGACATTCTATTTAAATCAGTTTCAAAATAATTATAATTACATGTTGAAAATATTTCTATAAACTTATACTATTTATAATGTTTAAATAAAGTAATTTTTACTCGGTTTTATATCTATTTTAAAATGTTAAATATATTACAAACATTTCATTCATACCCTACATTAGAACGATATGCAATTATTTCTTAAGTCATGTTTTAAAATGAAACGCTTTACAATAATTTATTATCAATAAATCTATTAGATATATTCACATTTTACAGTACCCAATCACATTATAAATAAAATATACTATAGGTTTTTATTGGATATTTACTCACAATCACTAATATTATTCGTTGACTTAAATCTTCAATCGATTTTAAAAATAAATTTTATAACAGATTATATATGATTATAATTGGCAGCTATCCAAGCCAATGATCACATTAAGTTATACTTGTCAATAAAATTTATGATTCCCATTTCAAAAAAGTTTAGAAGTAATTAAGACGAATCCTTGTGACTAATAAGAGAACAAAATCAATTCAGATTTTTGTAACCGGACAAGATAACCAATAAATAATCAACTCTGAACTAATGAAATTATTTCTACTAGTAATATTGACTTAAATAAGTAAACAAATATTTAAATGCAGTAACAAATATAATTTTTTTATCTAGTCAGCTTTAATAATGTATTAAATTACACATATATCTAATTCTATTTCACTTACCAAAGAGGGGTTTGATCTTGGATCAAACTTCAAGTACAAAAATTGCCTTGTTCATTTAAAAAAGTATAATTAGACAGATTATGAACTTTTAAATCAACTCTAAATTTATTAGTCATTAATTAAAATTTAATAATAGTAACATTAATAGAAAAATTAATAAAAGAATAATAATCAATGCTGTATGTAATAGACTAAAATCCTAACCAATTAAAAGAGATGAGAAAGATAAAAGAATTGATTAGGCTGTTTCTTTAGAGAGAAAATTAAAGGACAATTAACATATTTAAATAGTTGTAAAGCTTACAACATTCCTAAGGCGTTAAAAGTAATAAAAAGATATCAAATAACTGGAAATTAAAACAAAAGTTAGAGAATTATATTTTAAAAACTTTTATAAATGAAAAATATTATATATTAAATGGTAGTATAGATAAATTTAAATGTTTAAGGAAAGTTACAAAATCATTATTACAGAAAATAAATTCGTGGGATAAATTTATCGTTTTTTTATACAACTATAGGATTAAATGGAGTCAAAGAATATATATTAAATATAATAAAAAATGATGTGAAAGAAATATTGGTGGAAACTTTTAAATATGGATATAAATGATAAAATGTGTTATGAATATATTAATTGCAACAAGGAAATTATCAATAATTTCATAAATTTAACAACATATAAATATTCTATAGAACAAAATACTGTATTAAGTAAAACTCCATCTTTCATACCATTTGTGGATAATCATATTAAAAAGAAAATAATTACAGTTATAGAGCTGGCGAATATTTCTATGGAAGATAAATTAATTGTTTATTGAAGAAACAATTATATAATATAAAAACTTCTAAGCAAGAATATAAATATAGAAGGATTATTAAAAAATAAGACATGTAAAAATGAAAAAAATAATATATAAAGAAGATAAAGGTAGTAGATTTATGGTTTTATATTCTAAGGATTATATAGGTAGGATAGAGTGTGAAATAAAAAAAGAAGGGTAAGAAAGATTATCAAACGATCCTATTAACATGATAAAAAATAAATATAAAATTATTACAAAAAATGGAAGGGAAAAAAATTATTAATATTACAAAAAATGGAAGGAAAAAATTATTAATACAAATAAAATATAAATTTTTATATCCTTATGAGAACCCATATTTATTTACTAAGGTAAAAACTCGTAAAGAGAATAATCCATTGAGATTATTATTTAATTTTATGGATTTTTTTCTACAAAGATTTTGTGAGCATTTAAATAAATGGATAGTAAACATTGGTTATGGGGAGTTTTGCATTAAAAATACAGAGGCTATTTGTAATGGATATTGAGAAGATGTATCCTAGCATTCCAAGAACAAAAAATATAGAAATATTAATACAGAAATTATATATGTGTATTAATGATATAGAGGTAATTAATATTATAGAAGAAGGTTTAATTTTAATACATAATAGCTTGTACTTTAAATATAATAGTGAATATTGGAGTATATGTAAGGGATGGGTATGGGGTGTGCAATTAGCAGATTAATGTCATCAATATTTATCAACAAAATGGAAATAAAAGTTGTTAATAGTAGAATAGAAAATCAAGATATAATATATTACTTTAGATATGTGGATGATATATTAATAATTGGTAATAAAAGAGCTACAAAAAACTTATAATGAACTTAATGATATGGATAATATAAAATTTACAATTATAAAAATTGATGTTAAAATAAAGTATTTAGATAGAGATAGAGGTAGATGATAATAACATAATTACATTAAAACACTTTATTAAAGAAGATAAATTAAGGAAAATAATTTCTATGGATTCACAACAGGCATGGATACAAAAAATGGCAGTTATTAAGAGTTTTAAAAATAAAAATGATAAATATAACAGATAGGAAGATAGCTACTTGGCAAAACGAGAAATTTATAAAGATATATACTAGTTATGGGTATAACCATAGAAGCATTAGAAATATATTCTTTAATTATAAACAATATAATTTAGGTAATAATAGTGAACAAGAAAATATAAAATGGGTAAAACTTTCATTTGTTCCTAAAATTTATCATACATTATTAAAAAATAAAAATGATATACATAAAAATATTAAAATAGGATGGTCAAACAGTAAAAATCTTGATATATTAGTAGGGAATTATAAAATAAAAGATGATATTAAATATAAAATGGGTATAGTATATAAAATTACTTGTGGGGTTCGCAATATAGTTTATTATGGACATACGGTGAAACATTTAAAAGAAAGGGCTAAAGAACATAATGTTATTAATAGGAGGGATGACAGACCTTATTATATGTTCACTAATTAAAATATGGACATAGAATAGATTCTGTTAAGAATATAAGTCCATTAAATTATATTAAAGAAATTAATAGAAGGAATATATATGAAACTAATTACATTAATTATAACAAATAATTGTATGAACATTTATAAAACATCAATTAATTTAATTAATAATTGGGTAATAAAAAATGAATAGAGGGTTATATAATATGTGTTGTTATAAAGATATTAAAGCATAAATTATAGGCTTGTATTAATTTTATATAGAGCTGGTAGATGTCACTATGTATTCAAATAGGTTATTTTCTGTAGGTAACTACATATTGAAAAGGGCAAAAATTTAAAAATTGCCAAAAAGAGCTTTTTATGTTATTATATGATTATATTACAGCTATTGTCATATATTTTAATTTTTTTGTTGTTATATAAAGATATTTTATATCATATCTAGGATTTATTTTTAATATATACAATCCTAGGCTTCTTTAATATATAAATAATTGATAATCTATTATTGTATAGAATCAATAAAAATAATCTGAATCTGAAATGCAATGTGTGTTGTGGAACAATAATGTATATAAAACTGAGAGATTTTAAATATCTTGAGACTTTAAATAGAATATACAAATAAAATAAAAATTAATCTATTCATCAATGTAATTTTTAAATAATTAAACTAACATTAAAAAAACTATTGTTTTCAAAGCCTTTTTTCTCTATATGAATATTCCTGAGATAAATCTGGCATATATATAAAAATTTCAAATGCTTGAAAACATTGGGTCATATTAATCTCTTTCATCAGTAAGAGTTTAAATAATGAGAACAAAAATGAATCTCTCTGACCTTTTTATTGTGTGAATTCTATAATAACCCAGATGTAGATATATATACTATTTACCTCCATTTTTTTAAAAATAAAATAAAAGCAAATGTAGACACTGTTTTAACAAAAAAATTACATATACATAGAAATCATGCTATCTAAGTGAAAGATTTGATTTTCACTCAATAAACTATCGAGTTTCTGGTTCCTGGTTACTGATCCTAATGTGTAGTGATATTTTTTTAAGTAGAGAAGATTGGCATAAATTATAACTATTGTGGGTTTGAATCCAAATACTTTGGCATTTAAATTCTGATATTTCTTTTAAGCATACAAATATATCCAAGCCTTTAACACAAGAGGTCCTTAGTTGATGCAAAATTACATATCACTGATGTTATTTTCATTTTCCATTGGTAATCATGTATAAAGAGAAGGTTCTTTCCACTGACAAAATTCAGCTATATGCAACAGAATAATAAATTCTTACTTTTTTCATATTAAAAAAGTGAGATTTAGATAGCTTGATATTACATTAAGTTAATCAATCTTGTGAAATTTATTGATCTGAAATATGGCATCCATATACACAAAGTTGGGTTGGCATTCATTACGAATAATTGGATACAGTGAAAATAAGATTCTGTTCTGCATGTTCAACATTTTTCATTTTAAGGCAAAATAAAGAATTTGTGTTACATTTCCAATATTTTTTAACTAATATATTTTTACAGATGTTTTTAATAGTAATTTTTCAATAACTAATTTATAACCAAACATATAGTAAGCATAAAACATTTAATTTTATACTAGGTAATTTTATTCAAGTGATCTGGTATGATTTACTTAACTATTTTCAAAATCTATTAATTTATTTATTTTTCCTAAAATTGATAACAGATTTATGACTTGATGCTAGAATTAACAGTAAACAAGATTATTTTAAAACATTAGGTTGCCCTGGTTATCTAGTTACCATTATATTTCAAGACCTTCATTATTCATAGATCAAATAAAATTAAACAAGATCAACAAACTTCTTATTTTTATACACTCTGACATACAGCATTAATCTGGTATTTATAATGTCTTCCATCTATGAAAGAAAAAAAAACCTTTTCTTTTTTTTCTTTTTTGTTTAAACATTAAAATAGTTACACACACAGATAATTTTTCACAGTCTACCACCTACATAGTATGACTACACCTCTAGTCTTTTTAGTTAAAATCTTATATTGGATTTACAATTAATCTTCTATATCTTTATATTTTTTTAATAACTTCTTTAATAATAGTGCTTTAAAGTTAAAGTCAGAGATTAAAATATGTAGTATTTTCCTTATGCAAACAAAAATTTATAAGGCCAACTATCATTAGGTACTCTCTAATAACCATATATTTTCACTACATATTTGCACTAATGAACAAACATTTACATATTTTACTTCTCTAAAAACTTTTTCATGGATATCTATAGTTCATATCATTAACACAACTATACATCTAAACTTTAAACATAACAGTCACAAGAAATTACCCATGTAACTTTATTGAATACCTTATTTTTATTCAGGTAATGCTTTGGACATTGAATGTACCATCTTTAAATATCCCATTTAACATCACTTAACACTAAAGTAGACTAAATTTTAATCAAATCTAATTTTAAATTCTTAAGAATGTGGCAACTATCACATGAGCTAAGTTTGTGCACTACATGATTGCTAATCAGGGGCCTTTGTGTCAATATTCTTGTAAAGTTTTGAGTCACAACACACACCTGCTGTTCTACTAGTTCCATCAAAAAAAGATTCGATCATACAAATAATTCCAATCTATAATGAGCACAGATTGTAAAACCATATCTCTAATGCATCAAATCACCACTAGTTAATTTCATAAAATATATATATACAATTTTTTTAAGTGTCATAACAGCGGGGGGGGGGAAAAAACCACCCCCCGACACCCCCCAAGAAAAAGAAGAGAGCTGTCCTCTCCCCCCCCCCAAAAAAAAAAATATATACAATTTTAAAAGTATTTTAACTATGACCATTTCTTACTCTTTCATGTATATTTACATCATTACTGACTACCATAGGTTAGAATTATGAATATCACAAGAAATGATGTTATGTTAATGAATATCTTATTTATTTGGGTGGTGCTACTGGTTTTAGGCTTCAGGCATTGAAGGTGCCTTTTCCACCTTCAGAGGTTTCTATGATAAATGCATTGTCCACTTTTTATTGTGAATGGTCTTTCATGTATGTTCAAAAAGTTTTTGAACTTATAATCCTGTGGGTCACTGATGTGGGGAGTTCTTACAAATACAGAAACTTCAACATTAAATATACAAGGCTTGTGAGAGACTTTGGTAATTCCTTTCTGTCCCATCTCAAATTTTCACCAGCCTTTGATAAATGATTATAATTTACCACTTCTTCAGATATAGTAAAAAATGGAGTCTTAATTAATACAGGCTATTTATATCCAAAGTGCAGATACATTGGAGTGACTTTAGTGGATTTATTCTGTGTTATTAATATAACAAACTACATCCATCTATTTATTCCCCCAAACACTGGTTGTTTCCTAGGTATATTCTAAACAATCTTCTCAGCTCATGCATAATTTTTATATAAGTTAGATTGTGGATTCCTAATTGAACACAAAATATGTTTTATAACCTCATTCAATCCAACCATTCCACTCATTAGACAGGAATGATGTAGCAGAGTATGGCCAAATACCTCTATGTTTTCCTATCTCTACAAACTGTTTTTTGCAAACATTTAATTACATTTCTAGCATTTGTCTTGCACACCAGATATGCCCTTACAGGTTTAAATAAGATATCATATGTGACCAAAATAAACTTCAATTTTATAGGATAGTAATGCACCATAGAAATCACTAAAATATTCATTGGTTCAACCAGGTATTATTGGTTGGAATGTCCCAGCATATGACATGTTAGGATAATTTGATCTCAAAATTTGAATCTGTTCACTATGGACACAATCCAGAACAGTAGAACAGTCTGTACACAACATATTCTACCTTTGAGTCTGTAGTGTCCATAAAGACAATTCATATAATAAGTCAAATGACTTTTGATACAACATGAGCTTATCACAATTTTCCATGACTGTTCATGGTTCTCCTTTACCTGATAATACAACAAACTTCCACTCATTTTCTAATACCTTACTCTTGACCTTTCATTTTATGGCTACTGATTCAATTCTTGCATCCAAATATTGAATGATAGCATTCAACTTTGAATCATGCAATTGTAAAATAATTAAATTCTTTAAATCACTTTCTACTGACTCATTAACTACTAGAGATGACACTGATAAAAGCATGATCTAGATTAATATGACAGGTGTCTATTTCCTTTATAATACTGAATCTTATTAATTAAACTGTTGAAAGAATAGGTTCCACCTAACTAGCCTTTCACTATTTAAAGAGCTTCTATTAATAAATTAACTATTTCAGACCCAACAAGTATTATCATAGCTTTTGAAAACCCATATGACAGCCAAGGCATCTTTCTCTGAGGTAGCAGAGCACGCAATTCTTGTTCCCTTTCAACAATCTATATGTTGGGAAATATAATACACAGGGCTTCTTGTCATTGGTCAACTGGAAGAATACATGGCTAAACCATGTCTACTACTGTCAGTTTTCACATAATGCAATATTTCGGAAGCTAGGGATGGTATAAGTACATGGTATTCAAAAAATTTAGATCGGATTCTCTTCAAATTCTATAGAGTAGTTCTTAGTCCATTTTTTATATTTCCTTATCAAATTCAGTATAGGTGACTCAGTATCAAAGCAAAATTTTCATAAAAAGCTCTGATAAAAAAATTGCATACACCAAGGTAATGGAAACATAATTGCTTTTTGTTGTCCAGAATGGGAAAATTTTGAATACACTTTACCTTATCAGGATGCAGTTTTATCCAATCATATCCTAAAAATATGCCTCCAAAAATCCTTTAACAGCTATTTTTA